>WEIT01027161.1:145680-179577 GCA_013389985.1 Dryoscopus gambensis
CGCCGGGGTCCGGGCGCACCGAGAGCCCCGAGCAGCCCCCGCGGCCGCCCGGCTCGGAGACGAGAGCCGGAGCCCCAACACGCCGGGCACGGAGCTCGCCCACCGATCTGGGCCGTGAAACCCCCGGCAAGTGTTAGAGCTAACGGGGAGAGCCCGCTGGAAACGCCCGGCCACAAAACACGGGGGCTTCGGCCAGGAGAGCGTAAGGGAATGTCCCAGCACTTGCTCCTACAGTAGCATAAGCAGTCTGGATTGGGCTCACTGAACGCCAACAACTCTTATTTAAACATAATTCATGATAGAGAGTGCTTGGGGCAGAGTCCTGGCTGCAGTGAAGACTTCAGGAAAGTTCTCCAGCACTAGAGATGACGGTTTTCTCTTTTGCTTTTCCTTTCTTTTCCCTTCCTCTTTTTCTCTTATTTCTCATTCTCTTTTCTTTCCCTCTTTCCCATTAAAAAACTAACAGCCAAACCCCATGCCAGTGAAGCCCCATTCATGGCTATCTCTCAGGTAGGATAACTGCTGGAGACCGAAGGGCTCTGTTTCTGTTAAGGCACAATTAATCTAAAGAGCCCCCCACATTAAACACTACCCAAATCAAAAGATACCTGCCAGGCTTGGCTGGGTTTTGCTGGCTGCTGTTGGTGTGAGGATTTGCATAGAGATCAGAGAAGCAGGAAGGGGAGACGGGAAGAAGCAACAGCTGTGCTGAGAGAAGTGTTGGTAGTGCCCTGGCAGCAGCTGTGGGGAGAGGCTTTGGGGCTGGGTGTTTGCTGGAGGAGGCTGCAGGCTGCCAGTGAAGGAATGGTTTCCTGCTGCTCGGTTCCTTCCAGCTCCAGGATAACAGGATTTGTAAACAGGGTGGCAAAAAGCTGCCTTCAGCATCACTTTCTTAACCTGCTAGATGCAACCTACTCAGTCTCGAACTGTACTGCACTGCCCAGCTCCAAAAGGGCCAGCAACAGAGGAACAGCCTCTGGCCATGACCACACACCCAGCAGGAGCCCAAAATCTGGTTTCCCAGCCTTTTCACCCACTGCTAAACCCGGGCCTTTGACCAATGCTCTACCTGCTCCCCATGGCCAGCATGACCAGCAGTAAACTCCTGCCCAGGAGGCTACTTTATTCTGAATAATATGAGTGAAATAAGAGACATCTGAGACTTTGAAGCAAGTTCTCATGAGATAAAATAAGACGTAGATGCAACCAGCTACAAAGCAACAGACCACGGGCATTAAGGTGAAATTCAGCCAAGTGTTCCAGGTCCGTGGTTCAGTGTTTGGATGGGTTTTGTGGGATCCTCGGCTCCGGGGTGTGACTGCTCTGCAAGGAGCTGTGAGGCAGCGTGCAGTTCATTCACTGCTTCCTATTATTCATCCCTGTTCCAGTTCTGTAAACAACATGAAAGGCAAACAGCAATCTGTGAATCTGGGGGTGGGGAGGCAGGAGGAGCAGGGTTCAGGTTTTCTGGTGTCAGGAGGAACAGGCAGAGGTGCTGCAGGACAGAGCGG
Source organism: Dryoscopus gambensis (assembly GCA_013389985.1). Lineage (NCBI taxonomy): Eukaryota > Metazoa > Chordata > Aves > Passeriformes > Malaconotidae > Dryoscopus > Dryoscopus gambensis. The sequence continues at coordinate 147,192 of WEIT01027161.1, forward strand.
GTTGGCTGGGGGATGAAAGAAGCTGCTGAAAGGCTGTCAAAGCCCTGCGCCAAGACTTTTCCCCTTCTCCTTGGCAATGGGATAACGCAGCCAGAACAAGGAGCGATGACCCGATGCCTGCAGATGTCATTTGGACAGACTCGGGCACAGAGCAGAGGCAGCCGCTCCGCAGGGAGGGCGAGCAGGGAGGCAGCGCCGGCCGGAAAGGAGCCGACCTCACCGGCCAGCCCCTCTTCCCTAGCCAGGGGCTCCGGCTTCAGAGCAGATTTAGGCTCTTGCTGCACACATCACCCCGTGGTTTAGCAGCTCCCACTCCCCACAGGCTCGGGGGAGTTTGCTGCCTGCCCCTAAAACAGCCGTGCCACAGCACAGTGATGTTTGCACACTGCGTGGTGCGACACGGAGCGCGACACAACTGCTCACTCTCACCTCGACGACAGCCCATTCCCTCCTGTTTTTCCACCAGGTACACACGGCCTTGCCCAAAACATCTGCACTCCCCATGCCTCCCCCCTCAGCCCTTTCCCTGCTGCTGGATCACCAAGGCTTCCTGCAGTGAGACACAGCAGAAACCCAGGACGTCCCTCCCTCGCCTGCTGTTGCTGTTTTGGGCTGCTGACAAAAGCCCACGGTGCCAGGGGCTCCCCGCTTGTCAGGACAGGACCTGGCACTGTGGGCGTGAGAATTAAAAGGGTGTATTTGTAAGTTAAAAATAAAACTATTTCTTTTATTTGTGTCAGTGCAGAGTCCAAGGCTCCCTGCCTGCCCACAGTGGGATGCTAGAAAACACATGGGGGGAGAAGTGGGTGAGAAATGAGTGGGGAGAGTGTGTGTGTGTGTCCATGAAGGGCTGCAGGGAGCAGTGCGGGGAGAATGGCCCTGCACAAATCCCACAGCTGGGCCTGAATTCCATCTCTTCCCCCACTTTGTTCACTGTCCCTGAGATAAACCACACAGAGTCCAAGGAAGTGCTCTCAGGGGATAAAGCCCCTTGGACGACCCACGGGGGACTTGGGAGCCTGATGCCGGGGTCTGCCATGGACCACCCTGCCCATCTCAGAGCAGCTCCCTTCACCTCTGCATCTGATTTGCAAACGGGTGCAGAATTGCACTGCTGGTCCCTGAAATAAAGACAGCCCTTTATCAGCTCCCTTCTGAGGGAGGCTGGATCAAAGTTGATCAAGGCCAGGTTGGACGGGGCTTGGAACAACCTGATCAGTGTGAGTGGCATCCCTGTCCTTGGCAGGGGCTGGAACAAGAGGATCTTTAAGGCTCCTTCCAACCCAAACCATTCTGTGATTCCATTCTACGATTCTCTTACCAGACCCGCTGGGGTTAAACTCCAACTTTTTGGTTCCTAAATAAGCCTGAAGTCATCTCCAAGATACCAGGACCCCACACTGCTGTGTGTAAGGCCATACACTCCCTGGGTGAATGGAGCAGTACTCGTGCCAGGAGAGAGGGGCAAAGATTTAACTACTAAAAAAGGCTGAGGGATGATTTCCCATCTCCACCTCAGGTAGGTGGAGGAAGGGGACAGCGGTGGCAGGAAGGGTGTGAGGACCACATCCTCCCCCTGCTGCTAGCACAAACTCTCACATCTGTGCAGGTCCAGCAGCCCTGAGCAAGGGTCAATCCATCCTTCCAAACACCGTTCTTGCTTCCTAAGATTCCCCCAAAGCCCGTGGGTACAACAGCCCCTCACTGCTCCTTCAGAGCCACCCACCCGGAGCACTCGCTGGGCTTCACAACGTGCAGGGAGGTGAGGAGAGGCTGGAGGGGAAGGTTCGGCCGGGGAGGAATTGGGAGCAGCAACCCCCAGCAGGTTCAGGACACCGGATCCGAGCCCTGTGCTGAATCCTCCGTGCAGGCAGAGCGGACAGGAGCGAGTCCTGGTGGCAATCCGGCCGGCTGGCTGGGACTGCAGAGGCAGGATCCGCGGACAGACCTGGCTGGCAGGGATTGTGCTCAGCAGCGGAGGAAAAGGATTTATCAGAGAGCCCATTAGAAAACATCTGGGCTCAGCAAATGACCTGGAATGCGGCTCGGCAGCGGGGTGCTCCTCTCCTCCCCGGCCCCGGGAATGCGAGCTCCCGCAGGGCACGACTCGAGCCAGCTGTTTCCTCTAATCCCATCAGCCCTGCCTGCCACGGGGGGCTGCGGGAGAAAGTCCCGTTCCCTCCCCTCGGTCACTGGAATTAGTGGTTTCTCCGTAGCGCCGTGCCAATGCATTTCGGGGCCCCGGGGCAGCAGTAAGAACGTTCCCCTCCCATCCCTGAGCAAGTCCAAGTGTGTTTAATCACTCCGTTTCCCACCTTGCCCAACCGCTCCCCGCTCCCAGGCGCTCCGGGCCCCTCCATCCCTCCCTCCCTCGCTTCCCCAGCAACTCCGGTCACGCAAAATCCTTCTCCCATTCGGTTCGTGTCTGCAGGGGCACTTCCGAGCAGGGAGGGCTGGGAAGAAGCTGCTGGGCTTCATTTGCAGGTGCCCTCGTCCCTATGAGTTCAAACAGCTTCTTTTTTTCTTTCTACTTCAAAAATAACCAGTTTCCTCCAACTCCATTGCAACCAGTTAAATCCCCTCTGATAACCATCTTATTCTCTGCTGCACAACTTCCCCCTGCTGCAATCACTCAGAACCTCTTATTATATTAATTATTTTTTCTTGCAGCACTGCCTGAAGGCCCCAGCCAAGCTCAGGCCTCGTCACAATAGGTGCTTGTGTGTGTTCAGAGACAGTTCTGGCACCAAAGCTCCTCCAAACTGTCAACCGGCAGGACAAACTTAGAACATCCACATGTGTGCAGGGAACATTTTGCACATTACTGAAAGGAAACCAGCGCCCGCCTGCAACGGGGTGACTCACAGAGCAATATTGCACTGCTCTTGCATGGGAAGAGCCTCATGCATAAACTGTTTGGCCTTGAAGAGAAGCACCCAAAATCAAAAACCTTAAAGTGCCAGTTTTTCCAATTCCTGCTACAGCGTCAGTTTTTTAGAATTAGGATGACTGAGAAAAAAAAAATATATATATGCATTTGTTAACAGATTAAAGCCCTCAGCTCACAGTCCTCCCACCTTCCAAAATACAAATGCAAATACACTTCTTAAAGTGATAATGTGATTTTCATAGTTTAAAGGGTCTGGTTCATAACATCAGAAATGTGGGACCCTGAACAATCTGCTTATTGCCTCCTTCTCCTCCTGCCCTGGAGCAGGATTGGGATTTTTGAGACTATTACTGCAGCTGATGAGGAATGAAATGAAAGTGCCCAGGAGTCCTCAGCTTATCACAGCTTTCCTGAAGAGGCTGAGACACCCGTGTTAGACCAACTTTGCATCATTCGGGTTTTAATTTTGGCAACGGTGGCTGCTGCAGTGCACAACAAGAGTTAAATCTGAAGCCCCAGTTAAATAATCGTAGGCTCATCCGGTGCTCGGAGGAGTCACAGTGACCTTGCCTCTATCTGCCAGCCTACCTCTATTTATACCTAATATGGATATAAAATCCATGACTTTGCAGATAGTAAACGAGAGCCTCCCACAAGCATGTCGCCTGCTAGGATGCTCCCAAAGATTTAAAGGAGTTATTTCTCAGGCCTGAAAAGAACCCATTGAACTCACTTTCCCTGTCCTGCCTGATGTGGTGCAAACTGCAGGATGTGGGCTTTCCCATGCAGCCATTCCAGGGCACCTCCACTCCTGTCCCACTAACGCTCCTGCAGCTCCAGCCCCAGGCTTCCATCCATCATCCAAAGATCTATTTATTGACATATGAAATACCCCATCTCTCGACAGATTATCTACGGAACCATGTCATCTTCAGAGAGAATTAAACAAAAAATGGGCCCCGTGCCTGGAAAAAGGAGTGAGGGAAGTGCACACCATCAGCCATTCCCTCAAACAAACCCCAGGAAAACAGTCCAAAAGGGAGGAGCTGAGGAACAAAGTAGCAAGGAACAGCACAGAAATAGGTTGTCTTCTGTCTGAGGTCCCCGCCAGGGCCATCTTCAGGGAGTGTCTAACAAGCAGGGTCCTCGAGCTAAAAACACTCTGCCTTTAGTTCAGAGTGGATTAAGCCACGGGACAGAGACCAGGAATTCTGCAGGCAACCTTTGTGGCCTCACAAGTTTCAGAGCATTTACGGCCAAGAAGCACAGTTGGATCATCTGATCTGAATCCATGTGTGTTACAGGTCATTTCACTTCACCCAGTCACTCCCAGGTGGAGCTCAGTAACTTCCATGTTAGACGTCAGGAGTCGGAAAATCCTCCCACGCCTCATCCCAGTCTGTAGCTCAGTGCCTCACTGCTCATCTGCACGGGTCAAGCTTCGGCCTCCAGGCCTTGCTTCTCACTGTGCCTCTCCCTGTTGGCAGCAATCCCTTCAGTTCTCAGGGTTCCATAATCCCCGAGGCTGTGCCATCCCTAGGTATTATCAGTGTTCGTGGCACCTGGATGCTGAACTTCACATTTGCCTGGACCAAAGTCCACATTGCTCCACTTTCTTTTTCACTTACACAGCGTCCCACCAAATAACAGTTACTTGTCTGCCACCCTTTTGTATTTACTTCCAGGTAAATAATTAAAATTACAAATACCACCTGTGCCAGGGCCTCCCCACCCTGGGAAGAATTCCTTCCCAATATCCCATCTATCCCCGCCCTCTGGCAGTGGGAAGCCATTCCCCCTTGTCCTGGCACTCCATCCCTTGAAAACAGTCTCTCTCCATCTTTCCTGTTGGCTCCTTCAGGCACTGGAAGGCCACAATTGGGTCACCCTGGAGCCTTCACTCCTCCAGGCTGAACAACTCCAGTTCTCCCAGCGTTTCCTCAGAGCAGAGCTGCTCCATCCCTCTGATCCTCCTCTGGACTTGCTCCAACAGCTCCGTGTCCCTCAGTCCGAATCCACAGGGAACGCACGGCTCATGGGAGCAGTAGTGGGTTTGGGTTTAGCTGTTCATCACTGCTAACAACTTCAAGTGCAGCACCGAGGGGGAGGAAGAATATCCTCTAAAACCTCTAAAAAGAAACACACTCCTTTGCATGATTTATGAACTGAATTTGAACTGATTCAGGGCATGACCTTTTCCAGGAAGGGGCATCCACTCCTAACCCAGAGCTGGAGGCTTTACAAGCACCACCAATAAAGACTAGAGATGAAGAGTGATTTATTAGTCACCAGCAACTTTCTAAGCATCTTTATAAGCTCCAGGAGGTGGGTATCCAGCACCACGAGGAAAATCCAGCTCCAACAGCCTGCAGTGCTGTACAGCAAAGTGCTGACAGCCAGAAGGCATGGGAGAACGGCCATCCACAGCTGAATTTCCATAAACTGTGTTCCCATTTAGTTTCAATCTCAGTTAAGCATTTCACTGTGGGTGGGCTATAGGCTGGACTCTCGGAGCAGTACAGACACGGTGCACATTGCATCCAGCTGCCTACAGAGCTGGCATGCCAAAATTTGCACCAGTCCTACTTCCAAAGGCAGGAGTGGGGTGAGAGAGGAGGAGAAAGTTTATTTCTTACTGTGGGGTGTGTGGTGTGGGGGTAAGTACCAAACCCTGCCAGCTCGGCGCGAAAGAGGGGTCAGCAGTGCCTCCTCGCTGGTTCAGAACCCACGGAAAATGGGGTTTTCCCAGCAGGTCACTCACAGATCAGGGCTTCTCCAGCTCCACGAGCCTCTCCCTTCCAGCTGCAGCATCAACTGTACCTCGTGGCACATCACTACCATGACAACCAGTCACCTTTAGTCCAAATTGTGCACCCACTATTAGCATTTGCAAACCAGTACCTTTGTGATTTCTTCCCCAAACTCAGAGGAAACCCAAGAAAAATAGCTGGGAAACCAATTCCTCCTCCTTTGGAGAATCATCCATGTGAACTCTCTGGAAGAGCTGAGTTACACCATCACTGCTGTGTTTCCACTACTGGAGAGGGAGTTTGGACGAGGGCCTGGAGTGACAGGACAAGGGCTTCAAACTGGAAGAGAGTAAGTTTAAATTGGATACTGGGAAGAAATTCTTCTCTCTAAGAGTGCTGAGGCCCTGGCGCAGGCTGCCCAGAGAAGCTGTGGCTGATGCCCCATCCCTGGAAGTGTCCAAGGCCAAGTTGGACGGGGCTTGGAGCAGCCTGGGATGGTGGAAGATGTCCCTGCCCGTGGCACAGGGTGGGACTGGAAGGGCTTTAAGGTCTCTCCCAGCCCAAACCATTCCATGATTCCATGGTACTGGAATGCTGCTGTCTCCTTCATCCTCCTAAATTCATATTTAAGGTGGATTTACTAAGGCCATGACTGTCTCCTGGTATTATGTTTATGTTCTGCCTAACACAGCAGTGTCCATGAGGCACAAAGAACTGGGAATACATTTCAGTATTTTCTCTCCTTATCAGATTCAGATAATCACCAAAGTCAGTATTGAGGATCACAGTGGTTTACACCTACTAGTGATTCCATAAGCTATCACCCTCTGGACAGTTAAACATCATTCCTAATTTCTCAGGGATTCGCCAGTAAGAATTTGGGGCAATTTGAGGATAGCAAAGGGTGGCACAAACACCTCTGGAGTCTCCCAGACTGGGAAGGGCAGCCTTCCTCTGTGACTCCACCACCACGTGAAAAACCAGTTGGGAAGGATGGGCTGCTGGACTCCAGAGCCCTGGCTGCACACCACATTCCCCACACGACTCATCCTTGACCTTGCCTACAGCTTCTCCCATCTTTAAAATGGGGATTACAAACCCTCCTACCTCCCTGCAGCCCATCTGTTTAGTTTGTAAATTCTCCAGGGCAGAGGCTGGTTTTTATTTGTGTGTACAGCACCACATACAGCCAGGTCCTGCTCTTGGCCACGGCTCCAGGCAGGATTGGAACACAAAGCAATGACGGTATCTTGATCAAACATGAACAACTCGGATAAACAATAGAAAAGCAGCTTGATATTTTTTTCCCCGCTGTCTCTGCTTTTCCGTGACTTGTTTATTCATCTCAAAGCCTCAGCAGACATCTAATCAAGCTGTTAAAGAGGCAGATTTGTGGTCAGTCGAGCACTTGGGGAGTTGTTAAACGTTCAAAACCAGTTCTAGTCAGCAAACAGCTTCTTTTTTTTTCCCCTTCTCCTGGGTAGTGATACGGTTTCCTTACTCACTGTCTACTCCTGTTACAATTGTGATACAAGTTCTCTCCTAAAAGGTCTCATTAAGTTTGGGTAGGGACACCTGCCTTTTTCAGCCCTATCTTGTTTGCACTTTTTGGTCCCGATCCAAATCACGCCACAGACGAAGCAATGATTTCAGCAGGCTTAAGAAAGAAGGAAAAATGTGATAGTTTCCAGATGAGTGTATTATACTAAATTTAACGTGCCTTTTGGTACTTAGAATTTCCACTTTTCCCCCTTCCATTTATGTAATTAGAAATCAAGCAGCAGGAAACCATTCCTATTGCAGCCTCAGCTGGGAAGGGTACAGGCTCCTTCCCACAGAGGGAAAAGGGGACTTGTCCTCACATGAAGATATTTTGCACAGCTTACATGGACAGGTTCAAAAATAGGTTTGAGATAATACATCTTTAATTAAATAAAGCAAAATAAATACAGGCCCTTTACGTGGCAGTTATATGTGCATATACATATATGTATATATATACATCAACACAGACAACAATAAGCAAGGCAGCTGTGAAGAAAACCAAAAATTTAAGCCTTTACCCCATTTAAAGAGCAATGACAAATTTAAATTCCACTTTTAGAATCGTGTACTTTTTCCACACTCACCCATGTTGACTTCACATTAATGAGCAAGAACCTTTGTTCTGATTATTCTCACTCTAGCAATAAAGGATACACTGGGATTGATATCTACAATTGATATCTCTGAGTTCCAGGGCCAGAAGAACCACTTGATCACAGGCCACAGTCGCCCAAGGTAAGAACTAACTCTAGGAAGTCATCTTTGAGCTAAAGCAGAGCATATAAGGGCAGGATGACTCGTTACCCAGGACACTAAATAAAAATTGAACTCATCTTTGGCCCAGAGGACACAGCAGGAGTGGAAGCTTTCCCTGCACGGTGACAGTCGCTATGTTTGGTGTTGCCACCACTTTTGGTTCTGCTGGGTCTTGCCCAGGCTGATGCTCCTCTCCCCAGCAGATCCCACTGGCTTCCCAGACTGCAGCACACACACGGAGAACTCAATAAAACTCCTTTCCAAACCACAGAGGAGCTATGGCTCCAAAGTACATAGCTCAAATTAAAAATTGGGGCTGGATAAAATGATTCAAAATTGGGAAGAAAGAAAGATATCCTGTTTTCAATAAGCTGTTTTGACCTGACTGATGAATGCAGTCCGGCAAGGGAGGAGGTGGAAAAACAAGGACATGCTGGAGCAATGGTCCTGGATGGTATCATGCTCTGACAGTCTTAATGCTGCTCTGGCACTGGAGCTATTTTATTTCACAAGTCCTTTGCTCCAGGCGAGCTCCTCAGCATCTGTTGACTCTGGGCGCAGCTCAGTGTGTTTCTCTGGAGCGCAGGGTGCACGGAGCAGTGCCCAGGAGGGGTGGGGATGCAGGGCAGCTGCAGCACTCACACCTCAGGCCTGTAAGCTGAGGAGTTTCTCAAGCCCTCCGAACTCCAGCCTTCCCCTCAGTCCATCCCCTTCCTTTCCTGGCACGGTTTAAAAACCAACTATCGCACAACTTGTTTTCCTTTCTGGGGAGGAGTTGCTGGGTCACTTTTCCATCTATCTGCACTCACCATGCAGCACAACAGGCTTTCAATAAAGACAAGTTCTGTATCAACCTACGCCATTCCATTTCCATCTTGAGACACGCACTCACTCCTTGTGCTACACGGACAACACACGAGTGTGGGACAAAGGAAAGAGATCTCAGAGAGTCATCTCCACAGCTAGGAAATTGTGCTGAGTAAAGAAGCAGTGAAGATGAGCTCCTGGGCCAGGGGAAGAGCAGCAGACAACGTGCCAAGAAGCCATCACAAGGACTGGGGTGGATGTAAAGAAGGGAGCGCTTGGAGCAGTGTCTTGCCAAGGCAGTGAAGAGCTTTAAGTAGTTGTGACCCATTCCCAGACACTGAAACCTCTCTGTTCCCCCACGGAAGAGGGGTGCAAAAACAATCAGCCTACAGGGTAAGCTGAGAGCCAGATGGCATGAGGATATGTTTAACTCACCCACTATCCCAGGAAGTTTCAAACTGGGGTCACTCCATGACCCAAAGCTACAACAGACAGCAGGGCCTTGCTGCATCCGTCACACAGTTTGGATTTACCCGTTTGGATTCTGCCTCTTCTGAGAGGACAAAATTCCAGTTTTAAAGGGCAACTGTACAAACAGGACATAGGAGTATTTATATTCCTCTCCAAACACCGGCACAAGCAGCAGGGGTCTAGTGGGTGATTTATGAGGTGGGAATGCTTCTTTGAACTGGATGGTGGATGGGGGTTGCTCTCAGGAGTGGGGAGGAACAGACGACGGCTGGCTTTGCTGAGGAGCTCTCCCAGTGGCCCAGGTGGTCCCAGCTGCTGGCTACTCCAAATGAAGTTCTCTCCTTCCATTCTCCCTCTCCCTCACTCACATACAAAGTCAACACACCAGAGAAGGCCATTTTTCTTTTATTTATTTCCCAGAAGAGCTCTTCCTTGCACTTTTCAGACACGATACAAAACAAGCAACAGAACTTCGTTTCATAGACAGAAACAGTTTGTTGGAGTATAAAGAGTTACTGGTGATCGTTACTGAAGAATGTTGGCTTATTCCAGGGGCACTTCAGTATTCCTGAGGAATAATCACTGATTTCTCCTTCCTTCCCACTGGGATAGTCTTAGCCATTAGTCACTGTTCCTGTAAAGCAAGAAGGCTTAGATTATTAAAAAGCCATTTGGGTTCCTTACATGGAAGGTGCTGCAGGATGTAAAGCAAGTCACGGAGCTCTGTAACATTTCCAGAGGGTACGGGAACATTGTCATCCTTGGCTAAAGCAAGAAGTTGTGTATGGAGGAATCGAGCAGCTATTTTCATGCCAGAAGCATGCCATGTTTTCATGCAAAACCCTCCATATTCTGATAAATTGGGTACTTCATAAAACCCCACATTATTGGTTAACTTAACTATTCACAGGCTGAAGAGAAATCAGACTGAAATCAAAGCCACAAAGGGCAAGAGGAAAGGCTGCAGTTGCCTTCTTGTGTTCTTGCACATCAATATAAATCCACATTCCTATCAAAGCAGAGGATTGTAGGGTTTGAGTGATAATACAGGCTAAATAACCTGAAAAATAGGATTTTTCCATTTTGCAAGGAAGTCTAAGTTGTGCAACTCACAGCCATAGCATTTTAAGCCTTGAAATAATTGTGACGTTGATTTTAAATTCTTCTGAAGTCACAGTGAAAACCACTTGATCAAATTACTTAAAAAGCCCTCAGAAAATTCTGACCACAAATTGGAACTTTTCTGCATTTTAAGTATTCTTTTGGTCTAGATGAATGGCTCCTGCACTGGTGTCAGGGTCTCCTGATGGAATTTCTAACCCAAAGGATGGGCACTGTGATGATCCAAGTCACAGCCAGAACAGCTGCAAAGTCACTCTGACATCTCCTGATTATTTGGTGTTGTGAAGGTTCTCTGTCCTCTCTCATTCTGACTCAGAATTAAAAACTTGATCCTGAAGAATCAGCAATCCCAACTGGATAAAGGCCTGAGTAACCTCACAGCTGACCCCCATGACCTCCTTGAAGCCCTTTCCAACTTGAGTTCTCCTGTGATCCTGTGAACTTGACGGGCTCAGAAAACTAGAAATAATTTCGTCCAAGTTAATCTGTGTTACATTTCCCTCTAATAAAGCTGATTTTCTCGCAGAGTCTCTCATTTTGACAAGTTAGCATTTGAACAGAACTCGGTTTTGTAAAGGAAATCCTCCAGAGTTTAGTTCTAACAAATTTTTCTAGGAAAAAAACAGATGAGTGATAATGCAACAATATTTTCCATGTTCCTAACCAAGAGAAATGAAATAATTTTGTTGTAATAACCCTGGAGCCATTACCCATGACATGACATTTTGGAGGGAATTAATGACATTAACCATTAGGTGGCTTCATCCGCGTTTTCCCTCTCTCAGCCTCTTTGTGCCAGAGAAAGCCACGGAGACAGTGCACTGGAAACTATTTGTCTTGTGCCATGCAGGCATCTGAAGTGTCCTTCCAGTTACCTCATGCTTCCAGGGACCACCCCTGCTCCAGATTAGTCCTTAATCCAAATAAAATCCCTTCCTAGGGTGACTGGACACTCTCTCTGCTGCTGCCCAACATCCCTAGGAACAAGCATCCTTGAATGAACAATGCTCTCTCAGTACATATGAGCAGTGCATTTATCACTCATGTGAAGCCACAGACATGTCAGTCCAGCTTTTTTTGGAGACATCAACTGGAGGAATAACCTCAGGACGATGTGGAAAACAAACACATTTTAATGGTAACAAATCCAGCCGGAAGAGCCACACAGGTTTTTGATTCTGGGCAGTAGCTGGCAGTGCTGATCAGCTGCATCCAAGTCAGTTTCCGTACATTGCTCTCCAAAGATTTTATTCGTTGGAGAATCTTGTTATCATTTCCCTTTAACAGGCAGCTGGGGGAAATATTTGTAAGCAGTTGTGTGTGGTAGGGCTGCAGAAGGCTGGCAAAAGCTCATCTGCCAGTGAATCTAAGGGGGACTGGGCTCAACTTGCAGCCCTACGAGCATCAGGAAAAGCCTGGAAGCACCTGCAGGCCTCCTGCACCAGGCAGAGGAGTGACACAGGAGGGCTTCCTGCACTCTGTGTCCTGCACGAAAAGCTCCATGAAAAGGCAGAGTATTTTACCTCGGTACTTTCTGAAGTGCTGAGCTAACTGTGAATATGTCCTGGTGGACGCCTCTCCACCGGCGTCACTGAAATGATTTAACCAGGCCATGGGTTTGTGGATCCAAAACACACTCTCACACTCCTTTTGTTTTCCAGATGCCACAATGATAAATTACCACGAGAACAGCCCAACTTTGACATGTGAAGAAATTAAGAAAACACTAAGGGAGTCAGTTTGTGGACGGGTGCACTGCAGCCAGTTTGCAAGTGCACAAATGGTTCCTGCTAATTAATCTATTTTAAAGTATTTTATTTCAGTGTCAATACCAAACTCATTGAAATTATCCTCTTCAAAACTGCTTACAGGGTACATTTTTCCCCAGACTAACTACTACACTACTATCAGACAAACAAGCCACAAAACTTAAAAGTGATCAGTGTTTTCATACTGAAAAAAAAAACCCTACAGAAGGATCAAAGATCTGCTTCCACAGGCAGATCTACCTGACGTGCCTGACATGACTTTCAGCTTCTTCCCAGATCATCTCTTTTAAAGTCTGAAGAACCTTAACATTAGTTTAGTTTTTCTGCTTTTCTGACATGTATTTTTATTGTGTTTTCAGGCTGTGGGAAAAGCTACCTGTGGGATCTGTTAAACCAATTCCATGTATTCAGTCTAGGAAATTTACTGTTAAACACACCAGGTATGGAAGAGCAGGGGAACATTCCAGCTTTGGCAACGCAAGTTCCTTCCCACTAGCACTCCTTTGGGGAAGGCAGAGGAATACCCACGTACAGGGATATGCTGACTCACACACAGCTACCGATCAATAGTAGGTGGCACTGATACTTACTTTTACAAATTTACCATGGAGAAGATATGGAGACTGGAAGTCGTGTTGACAATTGGAATAAGCCATTCCTAACCCCATCCCCGACCCAAATGCAATAGGCCATGCCTTTCCTGTGGAAGAGGCAAGCAGAGAAGAAAAAGTAAAGTCAAGGAAAGCTGTTTGTTATACATCATTCTATAAGCACCAAGAAAGAAGAAGGCAATTGCAAGCTCTAAAATCCTGCAAACCAGCCCACTGCAGAAGAAGAAGAGTCACAGTAACGTTAGTTTAGAATTTAACAGAGAGCGATCTCTCAATTCAAGGTATGACTGAAAATTACTCTGTTTTAAAGCACAGCTGAAGAACTAGGATCAGTTTCAGAGCCCTGGCAAGGCTGGCATAAACTGATGTGCAGACACATGGCTCCAGTGACTTGGCTCAGGGTCTCCTGCAATTCCAGGATTTGAGCTGAGCACAGGAGGAGCTCCGGGAGGTGCCATGGATAACAACCTTGTTACACAACAGCCAGAAGGTTTGGGAACTCCAGTTCAGTGGAAAAGACAGGACAAAAAAACAATGGAAGAATTGGTTTAGCAAGCTGATTAACTTTTACATGCCTCAAAGACTTCTAACTGCACCTACAGCAGATGGAAACGGGGAAGCCAGGCAGCCAAGATTAATGCAGTGTACTTACTTTTGAAGAAGATGACTGAGAAAACAATTCCTAATCCAAATCCAGCACCTGTAAGAAGAAATGCAGTGAGTGAGGACAAAGATAAAGCAAAGTAATGGAAAATTATTTAGTTCTTTACAGTAATTCTTTATTCCAACTCAGGAATATCAGACTATGAACATCAGACTACGACTATCCAACCACATGTTATTTCAGCACACCAAACCAAAGAGTTCTTACATAACAAATCTGAAAAAAACAATTCTTGTTTTCTTAAGTAACTGTAAACAGCCAATTCAGATTAGAATCCCAACATATGTAATAAGTACATTATCAGAAATATCTGGGAAACAAACCAGACTCTCATCCCAGGGAAAATTCCTCAATTTCTGTCACCATCTACAATGTGGAATTAAAATTTATTTGGCTCATCGTCAGCAAATGAGAAACACTTAAATGAAAACTTATTGTGTCCTTGAGCTTTAGATTCTGCAGATGAATATCTCATTGTATTTCGTTTATCTCACTACTTTAACTGCTTCAATGTGTGTCCTGAGGGCAGCAGAACTTTGAAGCTTTGTGTTACCCTATACCTTACAAAGAAAGCTCCAGGCTGCTTATCTTTCACATCCACAACATTCATTATGGAGCATATTTAAACACATTAGGAGTGAATGACTTTTCACATCCTTATACTCTATATAGGAATAATTGCAGCAGTTGAAACAAAATTATTCAGCGCCATTAAAAAACTCAGCACATTTAAAAAGAATTTTTTGCTTTCCTTGGAAGGTGAGTTTATGATTTTGTGCAAGATGTCAGGCAAGTCTGCAAAACTCCTCTTGGAGCCCAATAAATATAACAGTGAAAACTTGTAGCTGAGTGGGCAAACTCTATCTTTAATTATGTCCACTAAAGACACGAATTTTAGATAAGGCACAGAAGTATAAAAGTTTGAAAAAGGAGGAAAAAAAAAATCAGTCATGCATATGCTCATTAAAAAAAGCCAAACCAACACCTTTCAGGTTTATTTTGCAGCAAACACATCCTGTTACGGGTTTCAATTCTCTCCTTTCAGTACAAGAAAGTTAATTTAAATATAATAAGTTTATTAATTAAAATACATCTCTTTTTTATATTCCTAAAAGCACATGATCCTGTTGAATGCATCAGTAAGCGAGTTGAGTCCAGAACAATGCCAAGGATCCTGTACCCTCATGGCATATAGGATGACATTTCTTTTAAGTTTCTTTGTGCTCTTCAAAATTTTTTCCTTGTGAAAACTATATCGATAGTTTCTACTGAGGAACTTAGAAAATAGTTGACATCCTAAGAACATTAGGATGCACCACCTCGTACCTTAACTAAGCATCCCATGTTTTTTTATTGATTATAAACCCCTGAATATTAGAAGAGAGGTGAGCAAATGTGATCTGAGCAAACCCGCTCACATTCACTCACTCTGGTAGGACTTTACTCTCTGTATTTACTGAGAGCTAGAAATGGTAGTTGATTTGAAAACCCTTTTCATTTTACTACAGATTTTCAGTTGTGCCAGAGGTAACGACTTTACCAGGTCATTACAACTTCGGAGTAGGCTTACAAAACATGCAGGGAGAGCTCGGAGCGCCCGCCAAGCGATCCTGACATAACTCCCCCAGACATTTTAGAGCCCGAGCGCTTCGCGGAAGGTCAGGCTTTCACTCTAATCATTTGCACAGCTAAGGGAAAGCCTCGGATCCTCAGCTGTCTGCTCAGAGCGTCATGGTTTTTGTGCCTTGCAGACAGTAAGAGATACTCGTTCAGACCGGTGGCACTGAGCAGCCTGGAGGAGACATCAGGGCCCCTCAGAGCCACAGCTCGCCCCTCTAACCCGCCCAGCCCGCTCCCAGCAGAGCCTGCCTGCGTACCTTTGCTAGAGTCCAGCCGGTGCTGGCTCTCCCACAGTGTTTATGCCATTAAGGATAATTACTATCTTCCAGAACTCATCCTGTTTGGCGCCCTGGCCCGCTCCTGCCCTCTGCAGCGGTGCCGGTTTGGTTTGGGCTGTCGCGCTCCAGGGCTGGCGAGGACGCGGAGGGGGAATTCTCTGTTCAGACAGCGCCAGGCGCTGTGGGAAGCGCCCGGCTCAGCAGCCCCGCCACGAGGGAGCGATCCCCGTCCTACCCTTCCTGGCCCCGGGAAGATCCCCTCTGCCAATCCAAACAGTTTAGCCAATCAATGAGAAATGATTTACAGGATGATAAATTCTGCATCATCTCCACACGCAGTTTCTAATGTCACCACATTTTCCACGTTACCAGTCAAACCCACATTCTTCTCACCGGCCTGGTGGTGAACTGCTTCCTGTCTTGTCTTAAGACAACTCTGCACTAAGGAAGCATCTGTAATTAATACGGTTTCTTTCCATTTACTGCCAGAAATTATCATTATCTCGTAGTCTCTTCACCTCCTTCAGATGTTCTCTCACATTACAGCCCCTCTGCAAGGGCTCCACTCAGATGCTATCAATGCTGCTTCCTGTTGGCCATGGGGGAAGCTGCAGGATACACTTAAAAGGTGAAAAATTTATTATTTATGTCAACTGCAATTCAGCCTCAGCCTAAAACACAAACTAGGCCCTCCCCCATAGCAACACCACTGTTAAACAGATGTGGTCCACCATGACTGACTTAGGAAAAACATCTCTCTCTTAAGAAAGCTTCTGCTGAAGCAGCTCCTTTGAAGGGATTGCTCTTCTTCACGCAAATGCATTTTTTGTGCAATTTTAGAGGCTATCACTGCACTTTGTTCCAGCCATAAGGAGCCTGCAGCGACAGTTAGTACAAAAAAATGATGGTGAGATAGCAAAGACCTTGCTTTAAGTAATGATGTTGCTACAGAGAAGTGGAGGAGATCTGACAACTAATGGGTTTTGGCTTTCTGTACAAGAAGGCAGCTTGAGAAACAAAGCCAAAGGAGCACCTGAGCTTTCCTCATCTCAAAGGCAGCTTGGTTCACTCCTCTCCCGACTGAGGCAGTGTCTGTGCTCACAACTGTTGTGATCATGTCGCCCTGTCCGCTGGAAACACCAGATCTGCCCCTCACACCAGCCACTGCATGTACAGCATTTGCTCTTTTCTACTTGGCCTGAACAGTTACAAGTTGGTTTTAACTTAAACCCAGAACCTTCAGCTACATTTAATTCCTTAGCCTGTCTGGCTAAGAACCTCTTTCTGCGGGAAGTTTGTCACTCATCTTCATTCCACTAGAAAGTATTTGTGGTTATGTGGTCATTTCCTGTGTCTCCAAGACCAAGGGGGAGCAAAACCATCTTGCCTCAGGAGCAAAGTAATGCATTCCACTTTAATTCTATATAAAGTTACACCAGAGATAAACAATGGCAGAGCTGATGATGAGTTTTACAGGTTTAAGTTCTCACATGCTCCATTTCCTCTTAAGGAGGCAACAAGTTGCTTCAAAGAGCCTCCCACCTGACCAGGGACACTCCAGCTGTTCCTCCTAAAGATCAGCACCTCTAGGCCAGGCTTTAACTTCATAACAATAAAACATGAAAGGTTTATCTTACAATAAAAACAAACGAACATGGAAAAGCAAAGGGCTTGATCCACGCCAGGCACATTTTCCCTCCCCTTCTTGCATGACAGACTCTTTGGAGGAAAAGGCCACAGGAAAGAGTACAACCCATTTTTCACCTTCTCTGACAGTTTAAAATGTTTAACTAGAAAAACAGCCTCTTCCACCCCACATCCATCACTTCAGCCTAAACTCATTTACAGTGTCAACAGGGGCCAGGACAGTTGTGTGGACACCTCACCCCTGGTCCCCACTACACGTCCCAGCCACACAGAGCGTCCCAGCCACACGGAATTGGCATTAGGCACCAAGCCCAGGCACCAAAACCTTTTCTTTCTATGTTTTTGGCTCTTACACCTTCCAAGAAAAACGTCCCGGTACCTCCAATCAATCTAACACGCAGGAGAGCACGCGCTCTATGCCCAACAGGACATCATAAAAGTGTCTCGGAGAGAAACACAAATCTTCAGGATGGGCTCCTGCCCCACAAGAACATCTGGGAAAAGCCTTTTCTATAAATTTAATCAGCAGTTGCTCCAAGAGTGATACTACACGGTTCTTTCCTAGGCTACCCAAGTAGCTACAGGCTGAGGCAGCTATTAACACAGCCACACCTAGATGTACTTTGCTTCAATAGCTTGAAACTTAAAATAGAAGGATTAAAATATGCTCATTGACATCTGGCAGATGTGTTGCTGTTACTATAGCAGCTGGAAGGTTTTCAATTACTTAATCCCAAAACGAAAACTATTATTTTCCTTTGCCATTCCACACACACAAATACAAAACTGAGAGCTTCAGCCTCCAATCCCACTCTGACAAGATACATAAAGAATTGCTTTGCAAAAATGTGGAGGAAAACTGCCTTCATACATCAGGGCAGCACTTAGCACCAGTTAGAAATCCGAGACCATGAAATCACTTATTTATGGAGAGAATTAATTTTAAGCAGACTCTTTGCAAGGTCTTAGTGGCAGGCATCAGATTTTCTTCAAACATCAACTTTGAAGCTTTCATTCCCATCTCCCCTGTGGTGTGGATTGTTTGCAGAGCAGACAGAAAAATGAGGAAGGACATGAGAAGAAAACACAGTGAAATTATATACCAAATACTCAAGAAAGAAGCAGAAAAAAGAGTGTTTTGTTTTATACTAGCATCCGACCGTAGTAACACAGACGAACTGGAGTAACAAAATATTAATATCCAAATATCATTATAATCAAAAAGGTCCCTTCCAACCCAAACCATTCTGGGATTCTACGCTCAATATTGCACCAAGCTTTTAGACACACCAGGGCTGTGCTCACTTTAGAAGCTCAAGTACAAAAGATCAGCAATGTTCTCGTAACACAGAAAATACCCCTCTGACAGGAAGCTTTAACTTGTCTTACTGCAATTACATGTTCTGGAGGAGGTCTGGAGTTCATTGCTGAAAAGAAAGATTTAGCAGGAGTAAACACACCCACACTCAGGGCTTTTGCAGCCCAGCTATGAGGGTTGGCAATGCTGCTGCTTCACACCCACCCAGCACAGGCTGGCCAGTACTGACGTCTGCTGGCCCAGCTCAGAAACAGAGGCAACTGAGAGCAAGAAGAGTTTCAGGGCATCTCACCGGCAGGAATGAAGAGGAAAGGAGCCTGATCCTTCTCAAGCCTCTTGCTATTCATTTATTATCACCAAGGATGTGCCAGCAGCCCTGAAAGGATTCTCTCAGAGAACTCTTTATGATATAAAAAACCAACAAAGTCTTGTTCCCACCTACTGCTACATCTCAAGGACCAAACTTCAGGATTTTACTTAGCTACAGTCCCTTTCCCCTGGGCACTGCCACTGCATGCCACCTCCAAAAAAGGCAGAGCTGGCATCTCATCAGTGCACTAATGCAGAGGTCCAGGAAGTCAGGGCATTTTGGACTCATTTCCCATGGAGCAGAGCTGAGGAGGTCTGGAGTTTGCAAAGGCTGCACTAGCAGATGGGGCGCAGGAGCTCTTCTCTCAGGTTCTCGTGCTCCAAAGTGCACCAAGAGCAGGCTGGCACAGCTGGGGGGGCACACCTCAGCAGGGCACACCTCAGCAGGGCACACCTCAGCAGGGCACACTCCCTGGCTCATCCAGAGCGCCAGCCAAGAGGAACAGCAGGGCCCGACGCAGTTAGGAGGAGACCTGGACTCCTAAAGAGTTTCCGGTCTTTTTCTTCCAACAGAAGATAATACCCCCTTAATTTGTAGATGGACATTGTTTTCAGAGCTCTGCTAACCTCATAACTAAATATTGCTGTTAGATTTTTGACTAAAAGCCTACTCTCAGAACTGCATTTGCCCACCTCTTCCAAAGAAAACATTTTTTGTTGTCTGTGCTGCCTCCCTGCACAGCCTGAGCCACGAGCAGTTAATATTTACACTACTTGGTCTGTGCAAGACACAACTAGTAGAGCTGGATCTTCTGCATGACAAGAAAAATAACTTGGGGTTCCAACAAAGCTCACACAACAATGCAGTTGTGTGCTCACATAATATCCATGTTCTCCAGCATTAAAAACAAAACCCCAAAGGAGGAACAAGCCTTCTGACCTGGTAGCTCAGACTGGATGGCCACGATACAACTGCCATGCAAAAAAACACTTCAAAACAGGAATTTCAGGATTTTTGTATATTTAGACAAGGTCTAATCCAGTTTTCAGAAAGTGTAATCAAGTTTTATCATTATATAGACTGACTTTATCCTCTTCATAACCATGTGAAGGATTATTTAAAAATACTGACATTGCAGTCCATACAATGATTCTTTCTGAAATATCCAATCTGTGGAATGACACAAACAATACAATTTTACCCTTACCATTAACAGAACAGCTATTCAAGCAGGCCAGATGATGCAAGCCAGAAGAAGTCATGTTAACAGTTGCAGGAAAATTCAAAGTGCCCTTTTCTCTTAAAAAAATCCCTATTAAATGGAAATTAGAAGCATTTTATTTTCCGATGTCAAAACAGAGGATTAGAGGAAAATGAAATCACTACAGTGGGTTATTTACAAGCTTCCAGGCTGAATTTTGGTCAATCGCAGCCATACATCAAAACATTTCTCTACTGAAAAAAAAATGAACTTCAACACAGCAACTTCACACATGCAAGTCAAGAGGCAAACAGCTTCCCCAGGACTACCTTCCAGTACCAGGCAAATTACAGTGTTCAACTCATTTAAAACAGCAACAGCTTCAAAACAAACCACGACATGTGGGCACATAAACCTCCCTCTCTTCCACACATACTCTTTATTGCCTCTCTGTCCCCTGGAAACAGCACATAATAATAATTTGTCCAAAATTACGGCCTTGCAGCAAAGAACACCTCTGTCAGTGTTTTGCGAGTAATTGTCTTTCCAAATAAACAGCCATGAACTATCCATCAGTTAAACAAATGGACCAACCCTTTGAAGGGGGTTTGGAGCCTGCAGGATGGAGGAAGACCACAACACTGTTTACTTCATCACTTCATCATCCCTCCTCTGCAGAGCTCTCCTGAAAAGGAAGAAACGGCTGTGAAGGCTGGGGAGGACACAGGAGCTGAGCAAGGTTTGCAAGCTGGGAAGGAAAAGAAAGCCTCGGTAGTTCCAGTCTCTGTTCCCACACCCCAAACAAACAACTTTTCTGTGAGAAAGTAACAAGTAGTTTTTCTGCACCAAAGATCAGTATCAGAACCAAAAAAAGGAACAGAAAATTAAATTATTTAAATGACTGCCTGGGTGAAAAGCCCCAAGAATGGTGCAAAGCCAGAGCTGACAGAACCTGGAGTGTCCAGCAGACACCACCTGGTCAGCTAAGAAAGCACAACCCAGTGCCCCGCGCACAAACAGCGCGCTCACAACCACGTTTGGAAAGGAAGAGGAACAAAACCACCCAGGTACAGCCTCTTCATTAGTAAAACAAATAAATATCAGTCCCAGTAAAGTCGAGGTGACCACAAGCTCCATTTAACAATGGCTCAATGTTTTGCACGGGCATAAAAAGGTTTACTTACTCCCTGAAATTAAATACTGTCTTAACAACGCCTGACAACATCCTCTGTTTGGAACTAACAGGAAAAAGTTAACACTAAATTACAAGATCCGCACAGGTAGCGACCAAGAGCTCGAAAACATAATACAGCATTTCAAAAGATACAACACAAGATAAATATTTATTTTGGAAGTTTCAGTGGCAGGAGATCAAGTTTTTTTCAGGAGCTTGGTCTCCAACTAAAACAGTATTGCACAACTACAAACGAGAGCTAACGACAAACCCCGGCTTACGCAGCGTAGTGGGAACCCTGACGGGCTAAGGACAGGCTGCACAGCCCCCAGCTGGAACTTAAAACCACATTATTGCTAATTAAGCCAGCCTGAGAGCTCTACCTCCCCTTCTCGCCCTTTTCTGTTTCCCACGTCCCTCCAGTCCTCAAACTAATCCACGGGAGTTATCTGTCCCCAGTTCTCACAGACACTGGGAAACGTCCTGCATGCAAGGCTCCAGAAATTCAGTGCTTTCCTTTATTTAGGGAGTCTGGAATGGGAAAACACTGGGCTAATCATAATGTTTGTTTTTCCCCAGCCATTGGCTGGAAAGATCTCCCTAGCTGTAGCACTCGGGAAGGATGTAAAGGAGCATTTGGGAAGGAAACTGCAGGCACCGAAGGGAAAAGTCTGACAAAAAAAGTAAGACCTTTACCAAATCCTATATCCCATGTAACAAGCAACTAAATCCCCAAGTAAAAAAGTTTCTTTTCTTTCCTTCCTTCTTTCCAGTACAGCAACCACTGCTGATAATTTATGGGAAACTCCAGCAAATTTTGCAGTAATATTAGAAAACCAGTCAACACAACCACTCAAGGTTTTAATGTCCCTGTAGAGAAAACAATCATTCCCACTGGGATACCATGGAAAAATCTGTGTTGTCAGCACACAGTTCATGGAGGAGGCTGCCAGTACAAATGCTTCAGTTACTGATCAACTGTAAAAGCACACAAACCAGAAAAGTGCCCTCACACGTGAAGAGAAACGTGTCTGAGCTCATCCCACTGGGTTTGGTGCTAAGATAAAGAGATGCAGCACACGTGACCATTTTGGGCAGTCTAACGAAAAACACGAATTTGACTGAGATCTCTACTCAACATCCTTGCGAAGCCAACACTGGGAATCCTCGGACTGGAGCACCAGCGCACAAGGCAAAGTAGGTTCTCTTTCTTCTGTTGCCAGTTTAGGATGGAAGAAAACACTGAATCAAAACAAAAGGCCCACTGAGGAGTGGGGCGCAGGTGACAGACACCAAAGTAAGCGGGGCAGACACACCTGAAGGACGGGGCCATCCACAGGGAGCCGGGCAAGCTCCAGGAGGGGCTGTGGGAATCCCACGAGGTCTGGCAGGAGCAGGCGCTGGTGCTGCACATGGCTCAATCCAGGCTGAGGGATGAACAGATGGGGAGCAGCCCTAGGGAGAAGGGCCTGGGGGTGCTGGTGGGTGAGAGCTGGACACGACCCAGCCCAGAAACTCCCCGTGCCCTGCGCTGATCCCCCAGCGTGGGCAGCGGGAAAGGGGGGATTGTGCCCCTCTGCCCCACTCAGGTGAGCCCCCACCTGCAGAGCTGCCCCAGCCCCGGGGCCCAGCACAGGGAGGGCCTGGAGCTGCTGGAGGAGTCCAGAGGAGGCACCAGGATGATCAGAGGGATGGAGCAGCTCTGCTGGGAGGAAAGGCT
The DNA here is from genome assembly GCA_013389985.1 of Dryoscopus gambensis. Lineage (NCBI taxonomy): Eukaryota > Metazoa > Chordata > Aves > Passeriformes > Malaconotidae > Dryoscopus > Dryoscopus gambensis. The sequence goes on from WEIT01027161.1 coordinate 169,845, forward strand.
GAGAGAATTGGGATTGTTCAGCCTGGAAAAAAGAAGGTTTTGGGGTGACCTAATTGCAGCCTTCCAGTACCCGAAGAGAGCTGACGGGAAAGATGGAAAGAGACTGTTTACAAGGGCCTGGAGAGACAGGCCAAGGGGGAATGGCTTCCCAATGACAGAGGGCAGGGTTAGGTTGGATAATGGGAAAAAATTCTTCCCTGTGAGGGTGGGCAGGCTCTGGCACAGGGTGCCCAGAGCAGCTGTGGCTGCCCCTGGATCCCTGGCAGTGCCCAAGGCCAGGCTGGACGGGGCTGGGAGCAGCCTGGGACAGTGGGAGGTGTCCCTGCCCATGGCAACGGGTAGGACAGGATGAGCTTTAAGGTGCCTCCCAGCCCAAACCAGCCTGTGATTCTGTGAAATCAACCCTGTATCCACTTCTTCCAGCCTTCAGGACACAGGATGTACAGGATTCTGACATGTACAGCTGCAGCGTGGAACGAGTTCTTGTTTATAATTTGGCATACTTAATATTTTATGATAAAGCAACCAATGCTATGGAAACATAAACATATCCAGATATGTTTGTCAGACAAACCTGAATAGAATTTCATAAGGAAAAACACTGCTGTGGAGCACTTGACACTTTTCAAAGGTCTGTTATAAACAATGGAAGTTTCAGTTTACTTAAAATTATTAAACATCTTTTCTAATGGAAAAGTATTAGGCAACTAAAACCGCCGAGTTCCTCATCAGCTTTCAAGCACAAGGCCACTACAGCAACAAGAAATAAACATTCACATTTCCCAGATATTATTTATGGTTCTAAAAGAGACATCTGCACCAACGTGGAATGAATACCTTTTGCCAGACACTGCACTTCTTGCTCTATACGTTGCACTTAAAGCTTTGGGTTTGCAAACACATTTTGGGAAGGCACAAGCTCTGCCTGGCGTCACCCTGCAGGCGAGCACGGCGCTGCCACCACCACCCCTACAACCCCCGGTACTTACTGAAACCTCGTGAATGGTTTGCTGCCGAAAACTGAGGCGTGTGCATAACTCTCACTTTAAGGGCAAATAAATAAGGAAAAAAATCCAACAGAACTGCTCCCCTACTTAACGACAAGGCAGAACTACAGGTCTGGGACACGGACGGAGCTTCTCAATGTCACACTCCACACGCTGTACTCAGTAACACGTGCCAGAGCTCTCAGCCTGACACGCTGCCTATTGCTTTTAATAAACGCAGCCCCCTCGCACACGGAGCGATGTGATCAGCTCCGCACAGCCTGATTTCAAACCCACCGTCGCGGCAAAGCCGAACGCGGGCAAGGTCGCGGCACGCCAGGACCTGGTCGTGCCTGCCCGCCGCTCATTCATTCCGGCCGGGAGGCCTCCCAGATCTGCTACGGAGCCCACACTTCCCGCGGAAACCTCATACATTCAACACAGGGAGTAACCAGAGGTCAAACACGCCCGGAGCGCGGTAAGCCGGGGCCGGGNCCGCTCTCCCAGCTCCGGAGAGCCCCGGGAACCACCGCCGCTCTTCCCCGGGCCCTCCCGCTCCGCCGTGCCGGTGCCGCCCTTACCCAGCTTGACGGCGGAGTCCGCCACACACCGGTCCCACTTCCTGCCCAGGTCGCCCTCCGACGCCATCTTGCCCGTCCCCTCACCTCCTCCCCCGCGCAACTCTCGCGAGACCTGCTGCTCCGCCTATCGCCCGCGCCGGCAGATCTCGCGAGATTTTCCCCGTCGCTGCCATGGTTACCGGCGGGAGGGCGTCATGGCTGCCGCGCCCGACCTTGGGCCCGGCCCAATATCCCCATTTTCCCCGTAGGATCCGGCCCCAAACGCCGTTTTCCCCCGTAAGACCGGGCTCGTCACGTCCCCAGCCCGTCCTGGGCTCCATCTCTCCGTCTAGAGCTCCCGCTGTGTCCTTGTTAGCCCTCGTCTCCCTCAGCCTATGGCATCATCCCCGCCTCCTCGCAGGTGCCTGGGCTGGGCCCGCGCCCGCCGCCCCCCTGCCCGCAGGGCTCTCGCCTCATCCATGGTAAGAGCCGAGCTGTGCTGCAGGGCGAGGTTCCTCACTGCAGCGTTGGGTGCATCACTGGACACACACTCCCGTGTAGGTTTTCCCTGGCGGGGGCCCTACAGCCCGCCCAGCTCCTGCATCACCTCGGCAGGAGGATGAACATTCCGTGAGGGTGGCAGAGCACTGGCGCAGGTGCCCAGGGAGGGCGTGGAGTCTCCCTCGCTGGAGACATTCCAGACCCACCTGGATGGATTCCTGTGTCACCTGCTCCAGGTGTCACTGCCTCGGCAGGGAGGTTGAGACAAATGATCTCCAGAGACCCCTTCCAACCCTAATAATTCTGTGATTTTTGCTGTCTGGCCTCAGCTGCTCCTAAGGGCCTGAAATGAGGTACAGGTGTGTGAATAAAAAGACATCTGTTGTCAATCCCTATCAATATCCCAGGAATCACCTAATTTTAAGAGCAACCTGGGCCCCCCATATTCTTGTTTATTTGAGAAAAGGAGCTGAATAATCTCAGCGAGATCATTCTGTCACATTCAGGAAGTTATTCCACGCAATGGGTTGATAATTAGAATCACAGGATTGCAGAATGGTTTGGGTTGGGAGGGATATTAAAAGTTGATTCAATTCCACCCCCTGCCATGGGCAAGGACACCTTCCACTATCCCAGGCTGGTTCAAGCCCTGTCCAGCCTGGCCTTGGACACTTCCAGGGATCCAGGGGCTTCTCTGGGCACCCTGTGCCAGGGCCTGCCCACCCTCACAGGGAAGAATTTCTTCCTTGTGTATACACATATATATATTTCCTAATTTTAGAGGAGGAGGTTGTGGGAAGGATTCCCACTGACTTCTGGGGCTCCAGCCCACCCTGCAGCGTGCTACAGCTTTGTGGAGCCGGCAACGTAAGTGTGAACGTCTTCAAACCTACTATAATGAATTTTGTGTTGCAAATGGTGCGTAGGCTGCCTGGAAGGCATTCTCTAAAAGCCTTGTGAAAAAAACCCCAGGGTGTTTGTCAAGTCCTGATGTCCCCAGTCAGACTGTGAGGCAATTTTTAGCTGGGATTACTTGTTTTGATTCCGTCAAGTTCTGGCAATTTTCTTTATCGAGGTGGAGGAGGCTCTGCTGCTTCATAAAACTGGAAGTTCTTTAGCAAGTCAATTAGAGACTAAAGCAACAAACAGAAAGTGAATAATTCTTGAAGGTGGCAAAAATTTCACTGAGTTATTGTTGGTTTAGATCTTTGGTTTATCTTTTAAGTACAACGGGTTTGGATCTAGAGTCAGGATGAAAGATTTTTACTTTTAACTGGTTTGGTTCAACTCCTTCACATATCACGGAACAATCACAATTATTATTTTCGCTTCCTTATAAAATCTAAATGGCTTTTTAAAACTTATTTTGAAAGGCACGTGGTTAAACTGAGCCCTCGGAGGTTCAAGAGGCTTCCCTAGAGAAGGCAGCCCTTGTTCTGTAAGGGGATCTTCCTTTTCTCTTCCTCCCCCTGCAATTTGCTCAAATCAGTCTGCATTGCTGCATAGTTGGTATCCAAAATAGAACCACGCATCAAGTTACTTATAAAAATACCAACATGATCCAGCAGTTTTTTTCCCCTGAATAGCTGCAGAAGTGCTTTCTGAAACCGCTGCCCCAGCAGTGCCAGCTCCACCCTCCCATTTCCAAACAGCTCTGGAAAATATCAAGAGGGGAGAGATAACTTGAAGCCTCCAAAATAATGCTTTAATTTTCATCCCCAAAATTGAATTCCAGAAGGCAGTGTTTAAAACCAACCCAGAAATGTGGTCTTCTCTTGGCAAAAACAAAGGCTCAGCGCAGGCCAGCGTAGTCTCACTTCACACTTACTCATTTTCAGGCTGCTGGGCTCCCTGGAAAATGCTGTTTTTCAGGCTGAAGGAAGGAGTGCTGAGCTGCTGGATTGCGAGGCACTTCATAAAGGGCTGTGTTGCTGTGTCTCAACGTATCCTGACAGCCTCACCTCAGGACCTGGTGCATTAAACCCTTTCCAAGGGGATGGAATAGTTCAGGGTAATTGTTTTGAACGTTCAGCTTCCTTCGGAGAAATCACTCTGCTGCTTTTAAATCCCAGAGTCACTGAGTGATCAGAGGGGGCTCTGGAAAACGTTATCCATTACAGATCTAGAGCACATTCTCTGTACCCCTTCCCCACCCCAGGGAAAAATTAAGGCAGGAGGGAATGTGTCCAAAGACAGGCTTTTCTCTCCATTGCTATAGTTACTTGGCAATTAGACCCTCGCAGCATACTATCAAATATTTATTATTGTGGGACTCCAAGGTGATGTTTAGAACATGAGGTTTTGAAAAACCTTTTTTTGCATTTTACAGCCCAGCATGTGCTGTCCCAGGATTCCTTCCCTCCCTTCTCCCCTCATGCTCTCCTCTCCTTTCTTTCCAGTAAATAAGTGTATGAATAAATGGAGGAAATGAAGCCAGAAAGCTTCAAAATGAGCCCTGTATTTCTCTGGTGGAAGTCAACTTCTAGCTGAAGTAGGTGCAGCCCTTGTATCCCCAGTTTTGTTAACTCTGTACCTGGCTGAGTTGTGTATGGAATTAGGAACTGCTCGCTAGGAGTTAGACACTGATCAGGTTTTCAGCAGAAGGCCATCAGATAAGCCAGAGGCAGGACTGGGGAGCTCAGATCAATAAGTACCATTATTATTCTTCAAAATTGCTGCTTCCCTGGTGGCCAGTGGAAGATCCATGCAGAGGGCACGTCCAGGGCTGTGTCCAGTTCTGGGACCCTCACCACAAGAAGGACACTGAGGGGCTGGAGCGTGTCCAGAGACAGGAACGGAGCTGGGAAGGGGCTGGAGCCCCAGGAGCGGCTGAGGGAGCTGGGAAAGGGGCTCAGCCTGGAGCAAAGGAGGCTCAGGGGGGCCCTTGTGGCTCTGCACAAGTCCCTGACAGGAGGGGGCAGCCGGGGGGGTCGGGCTCTGCTCGCAGGGAACAGGGACAGGAGGAGAGGGAACGGCCTCAGGCTGGGCCAGGGCAGGCTCAGGTTGGACATCAGCAGGAATTTCTGCATGGAAAGGGTGGTCAGGCACTGGAAGGGAGGTTTGGAGTGCCCATCCCTGGAGGAGTCCCAGGAAGGGCTGGACGTGGCACTCAGAGCTCTGGGCTGGGGACAAGATGGGGATGTGGCACAGATTGGACTCGATGGGCTGGGAGGGCTTTTCCAGCCAGAAGGATTCTGTGATTCCACAGCTGTGCTTGGAGGTGAGGAGCTCCTCTGGAGCTGCAGCAGCTAGAATTCAAACCCTTTCCAACAGAACAGACTTTCTTTTCAGCTGCCCAGCTTGTCCATAGTGCAGGATGAGTTTGTGTTTCAAAAGTTCCCAGCAAGTTTCTCTTAAATTTGAGCCTTCCCCAGGATGAGAATATCACCTCTTATCCTATTTTTTTCAAAGAATCCTACAGCATCCCTCCTGTCATTTCCCCCCTGGATACTAGTGCATTCTTGCTCTCCTCTTTTCCAAAAAATACACATGCAGCTTCTCCCATACTTTTAAATAACATTAATCACCTCCCCCACACACATTTATTATTTATTTTTCTGACAAGATCTGCGCAGGAAGGCAGCAGTGTAGGAGTTATCTGCTGGAAATGGTTGACACAGCCTCAGTGTGGGCCCCCACTCGCTGTTTCCTGTCCTTCCAGAATGATTCTTTCATGTTACAGAGAGATCAGACCTGGGTGGGAACCTCCAGCTCCCAATCTCTGCTCCAGTGCATTGGGTTATTCCTCCCAAACAGAAGCCACATTCACCAACAGACACCGACGCTTCTTTCTCTCTTTGAAAACCTTTTAGCTACCCAAGCAACGACAAAAAAAAAAGTTCTGAGGAGAAAGAAACCCCTCCTCAGCAGGACTTTGCCCTGAAATGGGAAAGGTGCCAGCGACTCCATTAAAGTCTCCTGTGCTATCCTTATTGATTTTATGTGGACGGCGGTCGGATGCTGTGGGATGAACAATACTGAGGCTGAGCTGACTTGCATTAGGAGGGACAGCTTGTGCTGCAGTGAAACATCCTGCAGCCTTTCCATGGGATCACATCCATGCTCATTAGCATGGTTTGTGCCCGTGCTGCTGGATTTCCACGCCACTTTGGCTGGATCCAGTGCGTGGTGCTGCTGGTTCCAGCTGTCAGGTATGGCTGGTTGAAGCAAAACTTGGAAAAATGGGACGAGATGTGTCACAGCTCGTTGTGCTCATTCTTCTCTAAGCTGCTTTTGCTGTGAAGATGAAGTTTGCCCCAAAAATCTCGGCAGGAAAGCACTTGCATGGAAACACTGACCTGAGTTTTTGCCAACTCTGAAATTCCAGGCAAAAGCAGTGCTCTGACATTTCATGTCTTTATTTTCTGTGTACTATTTTGTGATAATTTTTTAGAATAATAGGAATAGAAAAACTCCCCGTGCTGCATTGATGAGGTTTTCTAACGAATAAGCCCATAAAAAAGTGCTATTTTTCAGCCTTTCAGTATGTTTTTCCATTCGTCCATGTCTCTGGCTAATTCTATACAGATTCTAGCTACTGAACCGTGACCATTGTATTAAGAAAGAATCCAGGCCTTACAATTCTTTTGGCTGGTATATTAGCAGGCTTCAAATGAAGTGCAACGTGTCAAGGAAAAAGTAAGGGAGTGGAAAGTTTTGTTTCTTTCTGGTGTGTTTAATCAGCTTCTCCTTGATTCTTTTTTAATGACAAGCCACAGACACTGCTGCTAGTTAGTGACCAAGTTGGACAAGAATGCCCTCAATACTCTCTTTGCTCAGGCTAAAGGCAGCTCCTGTCTCTCAAATTTTCTGAGCTGAAAATACAAAGTTAAAGGAGTAGCTGCAAGAAGAGGAATAAACAGTGACCTAAGATATGCAACTGAGCAGGATGTGCTGGAACACGAGGGATCCCAGCAGCCCTGCAGTGCTGGGACATCTTGGGCTGCTGCTGGGTTTATTGTCCTTTCCATTAACCAAAGGAGCAGATCTGCTTGGGTGCTGCTGGAGTGGAAAAAAGTCTGGTTCAACACTTCGTGCAGGGAGGGGAATGCCTCAAACCTCGCACTAAATGGGCGATATGTTGTTTTTCATTAAACATGGTATTTGGAGTTACTCATCAGTTCCTGCAGGAAATGGGGAAACTCTTAAAACCTTTACATTCCAAGAGTACACTCAGCAAAGCTGCTTTGGATTCAGGATGGGGGACTTTTTTATTGTTTGTGTGCTATTTTGACGCTGTGTACAAAGATCTCCATAGTGAGAACTATCTGTGGCTTGAACATAGAATTCCAAGACGTTGGGTAGTGTTGTAGGTACCTTTTTCCTATATTAGTTTCCAAGAAACACTCGGTTTTCAGCCTCAAATCAAGTGATGCTGCTGTTTTACTGACTCTGACTAATAAAACCCAGCAAGCTAAACTTTACCATTGCTGGAAGACTCTTGCAGCAGTAAATTCAGTTTATGAGAACTCCTAATAAAAGTTTACATATCTTCCAAGTGCCATGAAAGAAAATGGGCAATCTGACCAAAAAAAAAAAAAGAAAAAAAGAAGAAAAAACCCTCAAGATGTTTCTTTCTTTTTTAAAAAAATGACTATTCAGTGAAGCATGAAGGTTTTTTCTCTCAGTCCTTGTTCCTCAGCATGTTCTCACAGTCACCCTTGGTCCTGCATAAATGCTGGAATAAACAAAATAAATAGCGTTTCACCACGCATGCAGGAGGATAAAATAAGAACCACATCGTGCTGGACCACAAATGCTTCAGGAAGTTCTGGCTGAACGTGAAAAGCACTTTGTAATGCTAATAAGTGTTTATCCTTTTGCTTCCTCGAATGTAATCAAATGTACAGGGAAAGCACATGGGTTTTAGAGCTGCTGATTGCAGGATCAAAAGCCTTGTTATTAATTGCACATGAATCTGATGTTGTTGGGCCGTTAAGATGTCAACTGACATCATTGTTTGCTTCCTTTGTTTATAGACCCTCGTTCTAAAGAGGGGTAATGCCTGACACGAAGCCCTTTGGGTGCTCTTTCCTCCATGCCAGGAGGTTTGGGGAACGCCCGAGGCGCAGGTAACGCTACCTCACAGCACTCGGATTCATGGAATATCCCTGAATTTGCTGCATTTGGTGTCAACCCCGCCACGAATCCCGAGAGAAGGCAGGATGGACCTTCTGCCTGCTGGGATCCACTCCCCGCCCCAAAGCCTGCCAGGGAGAGTCTGGTCCTGCATCTTAATAAACAAACAACAACAAAATCCCTGAAACATGTCCTGCTGTAAACAAGCAAAGCAAACAGCTGGTCTTCATTTGAAAAAAGATGTGACATCAATTTCAAAACGAATCTGCAGATCTTCTTAATGCAAATATTTTTGGGCAAACAAAAAGCAGCTGTTTATTCTTCTTTATACCTATTAGCAGGAAAACAAAATCCAGGATGCTTGTGTTTCTTCCACTAAGAAAAACATCCTCTTGGCCTCGATATCCATTTGGAGCTCAAATTGTTTGAAATGTACTGGGCTGCCTAATTCTGCTATTGCTGTGCTGCTTCAGCAAGCAGCTAGGAGCTGTTTCTGTTCAAAACTAAAAGCTACTACAAGGAGAGTTGTCATTGAATACTTTGCACAAATTTTGTGACAGGAAGAAGGAAGTTTAGAACAGGCATTTTCAAATTTATCAGTTCCGGCCTCCCAGCCCTGAGGAGTACACGTGCATTAGATGTGTGGATCCCTGGAAAATGAATGAATAATTTGGCCTGTGTAATTAACAGGTTTGCTTTTCTTAATGACTGCTGGGAGGCAGCTCTGAGGGAATGCAGGGACTGGAGGAGGATCTGGGGACTGCAAAATAGGAGTCCTTTGGGATTGCTGCATCTTACAAACCGGGCTGAAGGAGGTTAGGCTGAGGAGCAGTGGCAAAGACCTGAATTTAGAGTCTCTTGAGCCTTCTGTGGCTGCTCTCCCAGATGTGGAAGGATAATTTCCCACCTTTGGGGTTGTTTGGTACTGGTTGTTGATGGAGTTTGATGTGGGTTTGTGTTTCTGTGAAGTAATACAGCTCCTGTTTTTCCTGAGATTGTTCTACTGTTTTCTCTCCTCCCTTCCCCGGTTCATTTTGTTGCTGCGCTGGAAACACCGGTGAGAGCTGTTCCGTGTGCCTGGGTCCATTGCGGTGCAAATCCATGTGGTACAGTCCTGGCTCTGGGTATTGTAACCCGATCCATGGCCGAGCTGTTCACTTCCCTGCAAATCGGGGTTGTCCTCTGCAGACTGAAAGCTCGGCTGGTCTGCCCGGTTAAGGAGCAGTCAGAGCTGCTACCTCCTGCCGGGGGCTGCTTGGTGTCTGACAGCGTCCAGCCACAAACACCTGCGGTAACGTGTGAGTGCAGTCAGAGCTCGGCCTGGGCCAGCCCCGCTGGGGAGGATGTGCCACAGTGTTCCATCCCTGGGAAAGCGCTGTGTGACTCCCGGTGTCCGTGACATCCCCTGTGTGACTCCCGGTGTCGGTTCCATCCGAGGGAAAGCCCTGTGTGACTCCCGGTGTCTGTGACATCCCCTGTGTGACTCCCGGTGTCGGTTCCATCCGAGGGAAAGCCCTGTGTGACTCCCGGTGTCTGTGACATCCAAGGGGAAAGCCCTGTGTGACTCCCGGTGTCGGTTCCATCCCCTGTGTGACTCCCGGTGTCGGT
>WEIT01027161.1:181394-211348 GCA_013389985.1 Dryoscopus gambensis
GGGGAATGCTGTAGAATCCCGGGGGGATGGCTCCGCTTTGGCGGAGAGCGGTACCGCCCGGGGTATTGCGAACGGCGCGGGTGCAGCAGCGTCTGGGAGCGCTGGGCCCATCCGCTGTTCCCCCGTGCATAAATCCAAGTTGTCTTCCACCGTCGGGAAGCTGGGATTGGCGTTAAGTCTGCTGCGATCTCATGGAATCGGCGAAACACAGGAAAGTCAAGCGCCGCCCGAGCAGGGGGTGCTGCAGCCGGGGGTGCTGCTCCTCCACAGCGCTGAGAACTTTCCTGGCCCGGGAGAAGCTCCAGTTTCCTCGGCCGTGTGGAACAATCTCCATCTCGCTGTGCTTCCCGGATGGATTAGCCCAGGGCACAAGCCCTTTCGATTTCGCTTTGGTGCTGTGTGAAGGGAGCAGATTCCACCAGCTCCCGCCCAAGGCAGCGAGAGGAGGGAGCTGGCCCGGGCCCTGCTCTGCTCCCTGCCTTGCTGGGCAGGGGCTTTTCCTGAGCCTCGCCGTGGATGGAGTCACTTGTAGGGGATCACATCACTTAATGCTGCTGGGAATTTGTGATTCAGGTTTTCCAACCTGACAATTTAACAATGTTAAAATGCGTTTAGCTTATAACAGAACAGCCCAGGGGCCGGCTCTACAGCAACGTAAAGGCTGTTTAACCATGCAAGTGTAGTCCTTTACTTCTTACCTTCATCCATAAGAATTTCAGAGGTAATGCCTTATGTTTTTTGTCTGGAGCTGGAGCCACCTGTATCGTGCAGGATAAAGATCTTTAATGTCAGGTGAAAGGTGAAGAACAGTTATGACCAAAGTTCTGCTCTATGCTGGCTCACACAGAGCAGGTGCTGTACCGGACTCCTGGCAGGAGAGAGCATCTTATTCCAGCCGTGTACTTTATTTTAACGTACTGAAATCTGTATGTGCCAGACCTGACTGTGGAATCTGAAACTGGGATTCCAGCAAACTGTCCTAACTTCTGCCACGGCAAAAATCCTCACAGGGAAAGAACTGAAAGAAAACAAGGAAGTTTCATGTAGAATAACAACAGTGGTAGCAACTTCTTTGAAGGGGATATAAAAACGTGTTGTTAGGAGAATCCGGTCAGGGTTTAACTGTGTCAGTCATTTAGAGGAAGTACAGCACAGATCCTGTGGAAATTTCCTGAGTGTTACGAGCTTATGCTGCCTTCTGGTTTTTTTTCATATTTAGTCATGGAGACCACTGGGCATAGGAGAAATTTTATCAGAGCTTCCAACACTGTGTGGTGCTTTCCAGTGCTGAGCGGACTTCAGGGATGAACCTGCAGCCTCCAGTTTCAGCTCAAGTGCAAACCCAGTGTTTAGGGTTCTTCCAGGATCTTTACTTTTAGTGGTGTGAGACCAGAATACAGAAGTGGAGCACTGAAAGGATGGGATGGCCCTTTCACTGACGAGAGCAGCTGGGAGCTGCTGGTATGGTGCAGGATATTGGCTCAGACACCTGCCTGGTACCAGGGGGTTACCAACATCCGAGTAGAGCAGAGATGGGAGCCTTTGTCTCCTTGGAGAACTCGAGCTGTGCCCACGTTTCAGTCAGGTGCTCAGGGAAACAGGGCAGGGCAACACATGAAGCTTGAAAACTGCCTGGATGGACGGTGTCTCCTGCGCTAAAAATAAATGGAATGCACTGTTCAGGGCAAAGCAGGACTTGGGAGAGTGGATCTGCTGAGATTTCTGGAATTGTGGGTTATGAATGGATGGAATCCAGTTACTCTTTGTAAAAATGAAACCCTTCCTTTCCAGATTATGTAAACTGGCCTGATCACATTAGCTAGGATTTCTTCTGCTATGCAACTCTTGAGGAAAAGGAGGACAATTTTAGCAAAATTTATGATTTAATCATCCGTAAATTCAGACTGTCTAGAGGAGCGCTGGCTGTGCATCATCCATCTAGGATTTGTGAGGCACATAAGGAGCCTTGAAGCACAGCCCAGGGTGTGCGATGTGACAGTGACACCAACACAAACCTTGTGTGCTGCTCAGGGTCACTAAGATTTGCAGGACAGGAGTTGTTTGTCTGGAACCAGAGCCCATCTCTAACCTGGCTGTGTCCCTTTTGGACCCCCATCATGTGCTGTGGGGGTGCGGGGACATTTTCATTGTCCACAGCAAGTCCTTTGCACCCCGTGCCTTCTGAGAAACACCAGCTTCAGCTGTTTTGTAGGGTCTGTGTTTTATTAGGCAAGCCAAGTGTGTGAGCTTAGCTGAATGTTATCTTAAACGGCAAATTCCCAAAATAACCAAGTCAGAGGATATCACTGGGATAGGGAATGCTGCCATTGCAGTGATGCTTAATCACCTGGTTTATTAGGGAAGGAAAAGCGTTCACAAGCTGAAGTTGTTCAAGCAGGATTTCCTCATATGGTAAATATATATGCTGATATGGGACTAGTTGACATCTGGGAGTGAAACAAAATGAAAGTGCAGCTCAGCTCTTTTGAGTGACTATTTTTAGTCCTTATTACTGGAGTTGAGTTGAGAAATTACGTTCTTTGGGAAAGCGACAATGCTGCCCTACTCAATTTCTTCCACAGCTGTCAGCTTTGCTTTCCATCCATCCCTTGACTTCCCTGGATGAAGGATGGCTGGGGCACTCGGGTTGCACATCATCATCCAGCGCTCCCCAGTGCTCTGTACTGGTCCAGTTCGCCATTGATGCGTCATAGAATCGTGGAATGGTTTGGGTTGGAAGGGACCTCAAAGCCCATCCCATTCCACCCCTGCCATGGCAGGGACACCTCCCACTGTCCCAGGCTGCTCCCAGCCCCGTCCAGCCTGGCCTTGGGCACTGCCAGGGCTCCAGGGGCAGCCACAGCTGCTCTGGGCACCCTGTGCCAGGGCTTGCCCACCCTCCCAGGGAACAATTCCTTCCCAATATCCCATCCAACCCTGCCCTCTGGCAGTGGGAAGCCATTCCCCTTTGTTCTGTCTCTCCATGTCCTTGTCCAAAGTTTCCATCCTTCCTGTCAGCTCCCTTCAGGTACTGGAAGGCCCCAGTTAGATCACCTTAGAGCCTTAAAAGTCAAATTTAGACTCAGGATGCATCCGCAGACTCGATGGGCGGTGCCAGTGCCTGTGTTTGTCTTTCTGCCCTCCCTTTGTGGGGATGTTTGGTCAAGTCCAAGGAGCTCCTTACCCTGCAAAGTAAACTTGTAGAGAAGTGTTTTGCTGGGATTTGTCCCCTTTGAGCTGGTTCACACTGTGATAGAGCCACCTCAAGGCAAAATACAACTATTTTCAGTGCCTGCTGAAAGGAGCAGTTTTACTGGAGAAATGTGAGGTTCTGAAAGGTGTCTGTGCAGAGTTTAGGGCTATGGAATCCCGGGATAGTTTGGGCTGGAAGGATCGTTAAGGCCATGTAGTCCAGCCCCCTCTGTGGGCAGGGACACCTTCACTTGAGGAGGTTGCTCAGAGCCCTGCCCATGCTCAGCCCTGTTTTTCACCCTACTTTAATCCAATGTGCTTTAATAACTTTTTTTCCCAGGCGAAGGACATGATTACAGAAGATACTCAAAAGAGATGCTGATCTTCCGTTTTTATCAATATGTTTTAGTCAATCACTTTCTAAAGTGATTCATAAACTGATTTTTCAAGTGCATTACAAAATTTCCTCTTTCCCACTGATGCATGCTAGGAGTCCTGAAGAATTGAAAAAGCCTCAGCCAAATAAATCTCTGTGTCTCTCCCTAATGCACAAGGCCCAAAGCTTGTGTATGCTTCAGTTCTTCCTAAGCCTTTGCCATTTCCAGGGATAAGGGCAAAACCAATCTCACTTAAGAACATGGGATTTCAAATTTGAGTTTCTTTGCACCACAGAGGCTTCATCCCTGAAGGAGTAATTAATATGTCTGACCAACACAAGCTTTTCCCAGGCTTCTTGCTCTCTCTAGTTGGGCTTTAGCCCAAATTTTGTTTGCTGATAGGTTGTGCTAATTAAAAAGCTTCTCTAACTTGAAGATCAAGAGCTCAGGCCAGTGCAGTGGGAGTGCGGCCACTTCAAACTGGAGTATAAACTGATCTTTTTCTTCATCTTTGGTGTGATGCCTTCTTAAATGTTTACTAGTCCATGACTGAGGGGTTGGTGCTGCTGCTCCTGTGAGAAGTGACCAAATACTGTAGTGGATACCTGGTTAAAGTATAACTGAAACACCTGGAGAGTGTGAAGCTGTTGTGACTTGAGCTGAATAATTCAGGGTTCCTGGACATGAGCCAGTGGCCAAAATTCGCTTATTAGCCCTGTGTCCTCAAGCAGGATGGGAACAGATGCTTCCAAGCAGGTTGTCCTGGGAAGTTGGAGCTCTTGCCTGTGTGGTAGACGAGACACTTGCTTTTGAAACTTCCTTCGTGGGGCACGAGGGGGAATGTGGTGTTGAGGAAGTTTTAAAGGTGTTTCTCTGTTACTTGAGCTGAGGGGATTTATCATGGCAGGGTGGATTGGAGGAAGGGGCTTTGCTTGTTTCTCCATTAAAGTAGTGTAATTCTCCTCTGTAATGCCAGATGCAGTGGAACCCTGACCTTCTCCTGCATTTCTAGATGCAGTGAAGTTTTGAGTGAGGAATTGAGAGCAGGATCTGTTCCTTGCTTGTGCCCAAAATAATCTTCTATTTAGAATGACTTTAGTTGCATTAGGTAATACCTGGTGCTGTGTTTCCTGGAGAGGTGGCCTGAGCCTTGGCACCAACAAGGAGATTAATTTCCTTGTATTATCTGGTGCTGCTCTTTTGCCCTCCCTCCCTTTCCTAGGCTTTAGAAGGAAATATGCTGCTTGCTTTGAGCTCCTGCTCTTTGTGCCACACCTTCCAAGCTGGGCTGAAGAATTAGGGAATGGATTTGCAGGCACTTGACTTATCTGGCTGCCCTGCTCATAAGTTACCTACCTTATTCCTGCTCTATGCAAATTAAACCTCGCTAGTTCATGTTTCATCAGTGCACCTGCGTTATTTTCAGTGCAGGGTTGGTTTGGGAGTCCTGGCTCTGGGTTTAGCCCTTTGGGACTCGACTCCAGGTGTTTGCAGCCATGCTGCAGAGCGTGTCCTTCCCTGAGTCTGAAGGGGATGTCCTCCACAGAAAGAGGAATCCACTCCTTTCCTGGTGCACTGACTTGGAATTTCAATCACGTCCTTGTTGCAAAGTGGGAGCGTTACAAGCCTGGGTGAAAGCAGAACTCAGGAGCTCGCAATTTTAGCAGCATCAGCTGGAACAAGGCTGAAAACAGCACTTAAGTAAGAGGATTTTGTGCGGAAGGAAAAACGTTTGAGACTGCACTGAAGACAGAAGCTTAGTGGTTGCCTGAACACCAGAAATAAAATACTCTTTATTCTCTCAGGGCATGTTGTTCGCGTTTCTTCAGGTGATATTTTTTCTCTTTTCCATGAGACAAACTGCTGAGTTTGAAAGCGATGTCCTGTTACCTGCCTTCCCTGGACACTTTTGCCTTGGTAAATACCAGGATTTCAAAAGCTTCTGCCAGCCCAGGCAGTGGGGGCCTGGCTGCCAGCCTGGGCTTGCAACCTGAGACTGGCTCAGGAAACAAGAGATGGGGCTTTGGTGTGTTAATTCAAGGGAGGAGAGAGCCATGAAATGGAGGAGTGAGGTAAAATATCAGCTTCATTGTGCTGTCTACAGCTGTATTCATCCACCAGGTGCTGTCACCCTGCAGATGCAGGGGTCATCGAGAGAGGTTTGTGTAGGAGCTGGTGTGGGATGGACGGAGACGAGAGATCTCTGCAGTCAGTTCTTGGAGTATGTGGTTTATTGCACAGGGCGTGGGTGCAGGAGTGTAAGAGTGAGTGCAGGTGAGAGCAAGAGTGTAAGAGAGTAAGAGCATAAGAGCAAGAGTAAGAGTATATGAGAGCATAAGAGTATGAGTGAGTGAGTGAAGCTCTCGTTACAATACAATAAATCATCTTCTGTGCTGAATATTCTAATTTCCACTAACCAATCTAGTACAAGATACAAATCCTATAGCATTTACATACAGCCTATAAGAATCATTGCATTACCACACTACGTTACATTTTAAACCCTAAAAACTGCTCTTTGGACCCCTTCTGCCAGGCCAATGGGGTCTGCTCTGACCCTTGGCCCTGTCTGCAAGCAGAGGGTATTGTTCAATCAGAGGGGATGACCTTCAGCCGGCCATACCATTGTTTCCTGTTGTTCAGTAACTAAGACCTGGTATCTCAAAGCTTGCCTTCATTTCAATCTTGCTTATAGTTTCTATAGTCTCAAAATCTTTTGCCAGGCAATCATATTTATAAGGCTTTCCTGTTTCATCCTCCCCAACAGGTTTGGGTGCAATCCTGGCTCAGCACTGACAGTGCTCCACTGGCTGGTCAAAATCAGCTTTTATAGCCGCGAATGCAGGCAGGGCTAAGCCAGAGCTGGATGAGGTGTGAACGGGCCGGGTGGAGGCACTGGTAACTTGGTGTGAGAGTGAAGGGAGAGCTGCCGGGGTTTTTGTGCCAGGGTTTGTAGCCCTGCTCCCGCAGAAACTGCCGCCGCTGCTGGGGCTGATGCGGAGCCTGGCTGGGGTTGGGTGCCTGCGTGCAGCTGGGATGGAGCGTGGGTCAGGCAGGCTCAAAACTGGCGAGGAAGTCGCGAAAAAACTGCAAGGATAGGCAGGTCTGGGAATTATGGCAAAGGAAGGAATTGTGGGAAGTGTGAATGTGTTGTTAGGTGTGATATTCCGATGGCCTGTAGGTCTGCAAAACCAGACCTGGTTTCAAACTGGAAATCCTGGGACAAAACTGGCCAGTTGGGAGCTTTGCAGGGCAGTCACCAAGGTACATCAGGGAAGACCCAAGCAGAAGGCATATTAACCTACTTTTTTGACCTTTGAGGAATGGGAGAACTTTGAGGGAAGAGGGCTGATGAGAGATCCTCTCTGCCTCCTGCCTGCCTTGCCAGGCATCCGGTTACTTGCCAGAGTTATCTCCTGAATTTACAACCCTGGCTACAGCCTCCAGGAGCTGGAAAGTGCTGAGTTTGCATCTGAAGCGGGGCAGCTGTGGGCTCCAGGGAGAGCTGGGATAGAGCAAACCCTGAATTTGGGATGTTGACACTGTGCTAGTTCTGCTGTCAGTGAGCACAGGATGTTTGCTGTCACCTTCAAACACAGTGCATGCTCCCTGCTGCTCTACTAAAGTGCGTTTTCTCTAATGTTTTCGATGTGATTTCTCACAAAACAGAATTGAAGTTGCAGCTGACTGGAAGGAGAACCTGGATCTGTCAGGCCAAGACCAATTAGCCCAACTTTGCTCTTTCTGCAAGAAAAAACCTCTCCATTTCAATTGAGCACTTCCAAAACTTTTGTGACCGCGCCGATTGGAACATGAAGCAAACAGTGCATAGAAGAAAAGAGCATTTGAAAAGGTCATTGAGCATTAGCAGGATTAAAAGAAAGCATCACAAATGGCATGTTTGTAGATGGTCAGGATGGCAAATGGCAGCATTGAATCTCAGGAGCTGCTGTATTTGTAGTAATTATGGTTTCAATTTAAAAAATAAAATAAATAACCCCTGTCAAAATTAGGCAGCCCTTCTCCAGGGTTGGATTGGGGCTCTTCCTCAGATTGTTTGAGTGGGAGGCAGGAAGACTGTGAAAAACAGAAGTCACCAGACTTGTGAACCAAATCAAACCTATTGCACTGGGTGATTTCAAAACCTTTTGGAGCACAAACATGCTTGTGTTCATCCCTCCTGGTAGTGAAACCAGGTGTTGCAGCTGCCTCATGGAGAGTTTGCAAAACCAGGCCGAGCTCTTGTCTCTCAGTGCTGTGCTGTAACAAGTTATTTGCATTTTGTTTGACTTAAACTTCCTATCTGTAGTTAGAGCTAACAAAAAAAAAATGTTTTGTGTGAAATCCAGACTCAAAATGGGGGAAAACTCTCATTGTTCAGTAACATTAGTCATAAAACCTATTGGCAAAGTTAGTTCTACAGGCAACTTCAGTGTTTTTAATCCATTTATTAAAATTTAGAGATTTTTTTTTGCAATCTGTACAACTTCTCTCTGTAGCCCCCAGTTTCCTCTTTCATATGGGGCTCCCAGATTGCAGAGTCACTCACTGCCATGATTTGTTGGGAAGTGACTTTTTGCAAACTTTATGCTTCACAGGAATTCTTGGCACCAGATGAAAGGCAGTAAATTGCATTGTCATGTTCAGTGACAAGTTTAATAAATAAAACATTGTTTCTGTTACCCAGAAGACAAATGCTGGTGCAGAAATCATTAGTGATCCTGGCAAAAGGTCAGGATGAGTAGCTGTTCCCAGAAAGCCTTGGTGCTGCTCCATCCTGCTCTTGTGTTGGTGTGTGGTGGCTCTTCTCCTTGGACGCATGACGGAGACTTGCACTGGGTTTATATAAACTAAAGTGATAGATTAGTTTTGAGAGTAGACACAAGTCTGTGCCCTCTGGAAATACATCCTTGCTGGGAAGGAGGTGCCAAGGAAATGTTAATTTTCCCCTGTGTGCTGTACACCTTTGTAGATGTGCTAACAGGACCCGCATCTGGTCAGAAAACACCTACAGGGATGGAAACCACCTGCAGAACGTGCTCCTGGAGATGCTGGATTGTAAACAATTAGGGAGTTACAGACAAGTGCCCTGCTCCAGACTCTCAGGGGTTGTAGTTTCTTCTCCCTGGATGTAACTTGTGTTGACAACTGGTTGGTCCACGAGGTTGAGCTGCAGGCAGCTCTGGATTGTTTAGAAGCTCCCAGATGGAAGTGCCTTCAGTGTATTGGAACTCACTGGGTAATTGTTTTGGAGCTGGGCTGGGATGTTGGGAGATGTCCCGTGGACAGAGAACGGTGCTGGCCTGGCGTGGAGGTGGGAATGAGGAAGGGAAATCGGGCACAGCTGATTGCAGGGATGCTTGGAAGAGCTGCCAGAGACTAAAGTGATAAACGAGGATTTGGCAAAACACTGATCCTTGAACTTGTCTGCAGGAGGAGGGGATCTCTTTGGTAGCTGCCCCTAGAAGCCCATTGCTGCTCCTTTAATCTGTGCAGGACTTGCCATGGCTGTGCTGGAGCCCGAAATGGTGAGAAGTACCCGATGTCAGCAGCACTCTGGTGCCAAGGAGAGTGAAGCTGCCTCACTTCTCTCCTGCCCATGGATTATTTTAGTTCCTCTGCATGAGGCTTCAGGGCAGATGTACAAGTTACTTGTTCCTAGAGAATCTCTTTAAAGAGATCCCTCTTGTCCCTCTGAATTTCATGTGTGTTCCATTCCAGTCTGTGTGAAGGACAAAAGCTGGTCAGTGTTTCTGGGGTTTTTTGGCTGCCTTTGCAGTGTGTGCAACACCAAGACTTGAATTCAGAAAACAAGTTGTGAGAGTGTGTTCAGGCATTAATTGGGGCTAGTACTGCTGTGTGCTCAACTGTATTTAAAAGTTAGAGCACAGCAGAATAAAATAAATAATGTGCAGGGGAATGTCTCCGAGGAGGATTCGCTGACTCAGAAGCTGTGACGTGACTTGTACAATTGCTCTGTAAATAAATACAGATTACAGGGGACCTGGGGGAGACAGAGTACAGCAGCTTCTGCTAAAGCCTTCCGATCCATCACTTCTTGCTTTTATTTTAATCTCTAATCCTTCTCGCTCGGTATTCGTGGAACAAGTGGTCTCAGCACTTGGTCTGCTTGGTCTTGACCGCAGCAAATTGGGCTGAACTCGTTACTGAGCATATGATGTGGTCAGAAGTGTTTGAGATAATAAAAGCCACTGCGTGTCATCCCAACCAAAAACAGACAAAGGTAAAAGTAGTTCAAGGGAAGGAGAATGAGGTCTGCGTCAGTGTCTCGTTTTTTAATAATCTTTGACCTTTTATGAGTGTCCACAGCAGAGTCTGTGTTGAGGTTTTATTACCTTTGATTGTTTCCTAACTGTGCTATTGCTGTTTCTCCCCTAGCACACCTTGCTGTCACAGAGCTGTGATTTATGAGTCCATTACAAATGGTTTTAGAGAGGATCTGCCAGAGCAGGGTTAATAGTCAAGGGAAAAATAATGTGGAAAAACAGATTGCGAGGAATATATGCAGCTGATGGAAACGTCATGAGTGCAGAACTTCTCTGGGCTTTCCCAGGTCAGTTATTCCCATTCCCATCTAATATCCTAAAAAGTGAATGCTGACAGCTGAGAAGGGAACCCTGCAACTTAACATACTCCTGTACTTTTTATTACCCAGGGGTTACAATAATTCAACCCTTGCTTGCAGCTTCTAGCAGTAATACTATCCTATTGTGTGATTGGAAAAGGGAGTCTTCTGCCCTTGGAGCTCTGGAAGTTGGCAGGGATTAAAATGACAAGCAGGAGGGGAAGCTGGGTATCTGTTTCAATTAAAAAACCTTAGTGTTGTAGTACCACAAAGCTGAAACATTAGTCAGACATTCCTGTTGGAAGAACCGACAGGAAATAATGTGATTTACAATCTTGGGTATGTCTGCAGCTTGAAAGGAAGGAAAAAGAGTCATTTGCTGGTTGTGTACTTCTGGCCCTGGATTAGTTTACAAAGATATTTTGCCTGCAAACTGACCAGGGATCAGAGTGATCTGATGTGTGGGTGCTTTGAATTGCATGGAATTGGGCAGAGGTTCTGGTCGTGGTGTCTCTTTATGTTTTTACCTTTTTGTTTTGCTGTCTGAACACTGAAATGCCGCTTGTACTTTGAATCTGGATAACCTTTCAGATGCCAGTCTTGAGTAAAACTTGTGTGTGAAGCATCTCCAAGATGTTTATCTGTTATATCAGGTGTGTGGCTTTTTCACCTCAATCTTAATTTTTAGGTCCCCAGGTTGTTCTCAGCTGATGTCACAGATGGAAAAGGGGGTTGGTAGCACAATCATGCCTGGAATAGAAATGTTGTGCTGGGTTTGCTGGTGGAAAAGATTTGGTGGCCCAACTGGATTATTTCCCAGAAATGGTGAAAGTGGGAGAAGCTCCCGCTGCTGTAGCCCTGAGCTGCCTCAGCTCTTGGCCCGGGAGTTTGCTCTGAGTGGAGTTAATGCAGAAATAGAGCACAGAAGTGAAACCAGCCTGGGTTTGTTTGAAGACTCTGCCCAGCTCTGTTTATGCTCAGCAATAACACGGTCAGATGAGCAGGAGTATCCAACAGAGGTGTGAAGGGGGATTCAATCCACAGGGCTCTGTAATAAACTGCAGCAAATTCCTGCTGACTGGAAGGCCAGGAGCTTTAAATGAGGTCTTGTACCTCCTTTGAGGTGGAATGGCTTTGGAATGGGGAGAGCTGCAGGCTTGTGTGAGCCCTCCTGAAAGATGGAATATACGTTAAGTCTCAGGTAACTGGCAGTGGAGAACTGTCAAAACTTGGGAATAAAGCCTGGGGATTTCTCTAAGTGTATGGAGTGAAAAGCATGTGTAAAGATATTCTAAAAATGCTAAATACCTGTAGTAACTCATCCGAGTGCTGGTGTGTGTTGGAAAGAGCAAACAGGTGCCACTTCAGGGAAGAGTTCTGGTTCTGCTGCAGTCGGAAGGGCTCTGGATGTGTTTCCTGGTGCAGAGGAGCTCAGGCATTGATCATTGTGCACGGGCTGGGGCAGGCCTGGCGTGGGTCACTGCAGGAGCAGCTCTTTGGTGTGGGCTCAGCTCCCGTTTGCTGCTGATTCCAGCTCAGGGCACCCCGTGCCCCTGATCCCGAGGCGCTCTGTGCTTTACACCTGGCCAGGGGGAGGCAGAAGGAGGTTCAGCTTGGTGCCAAGTTCAGCTTGTGATTTCCATACCTACTATCTGGCATTTTTAATTGGTGTTTTCTGCATCAAATGACATCTGCCCATCCTCAGCCTTTAAAATTAAGGTGCACAGCTGTGCCCCTTTACAACTGCACGTTCATACAATTTTTTTTTAAATTATTATTTTTCAGCACTGGTTTTTCTGATCTGAGCTTTAGCACAGAGTGCCCAGATGAGCAGAGACCTGTGGCTGTTGTGAGACGGTTTCTTTATTGGAAATAAGCTAAATGCAGCAAAGAGACCAAAAAGAAGAGGAGATGCAGACAAAGGAAGCTGTAATATTACTACAGACATACTCATAACCTTTTTCCCTGGGGTAGTGCCATGGGAATGCTGTAACAGGTGCTTAAGTGGAGATTCTAGATAGGCAAACATCTTTAAAGGAAACTTATTAAAGAGCTTTCATCTAAGCTAATATTTTCACTCTTTGAGATTCCTATGATCTCTAAATCCTTCAGTGACTTCAGCTGTAATAAAACTTTATTTAGAATTTCTGTCTGAACTCTCTGCTCCTCCACAGGAGATTCTGGGCTGGATGAAACAGGAATGGTGGAAAAAGACCTCCTATCAAGTAAACATGAAGCTCATTAAGTCCTGCAGGCTCAAAGAGCTTGGCTTTGGGAGCAGCCCAGCCTGGGAGACAGCCTGTCTGATCTCCTGCTCACAGAGCAGGGCTGCAGGAGCCTCTCCTTGGGTAAAGGAGAAACATGGAAATGTTTTGTCTGGAGGTCTGTTAAGAAGCCTGGTCTTCAGAATGTGATTTTACAAAAGAATTAAGCAAGTGGAAATCTGGGACAGGTGAAGTTGGGAGAAGTAGGTGGGGTTTGGAGAGGTAGGTGACACCTGTCCCGAGTTCCCCCAGAGCACCTTCCTCTCACACAGTGGTGTGAAGGCTTTGGGGGGTTTTCAGCAGCTTTTCTGTGCTTGATTCGGTGCCACTCTCAAAACTGCAGTGGCAGCACATCCCTGGGAGTGTTCACCTTCTGTAAGATCAGGGAACTGTGTGCTGCTGCTGCTGGCACCTGGCATGTGGCTCCTGTCCCTCGGTGTGTCAGTGCCCGTAGCTGCTCCATCTCCTGCAGCTGGGCAGAGGCTGGGTGGGAACCAAAGGCTGGGTATGAACCAGAGGCTGGGTTTGAACCAAAGGCTGGGTATGAACCAAAGGCTGGGTATGAACCAAGGCTGGTGTGAACCCAAGGCTGGTGTGAACCCAAGGCTGGGTTTGAACCAAGGCTGGGTTTGAACCAAGGCTGGTGTAAGCACACCTGGCTTTTAAATCTTCACCTGCAGAGAAAGAACCAGGAGCAAAAGATCCTGGCTCAGTGCCCTGTTCAATTCTGAAATAGGTCACACCAGATGTATCCAATACCCCAGGTACCACTTTGCTCTGTAATCTGTCAGATTTGTGTTGCCTTTTTGACCATTCCAGCTGGATTTATGCTGGATTAAAGTGACTGTATAACCATGGATTTAGGGACAGAACTGCAGCAGAACCTGCCTTTATTTTGGTGCTTTAAGAGATCTGCTGGTAAGCTGTTTAATTACCTAAATGCTCTGCAAGAAACTGAGGAGTCCTGCTGCTCAGCCTTGCTTTTACCTCCTGGATCCCAGAGAAATACACTGTACCAGGCACTGTATGTGCCTGGATGTTTTTGTTTTCCCATTGCACACAGCCACGTATGTCAGCTGTGTCTGAACCTCTTGGAGAATCTCTGCCTTCAACAATCCTGCTCGTGTCTTTCACAGCTCTTCTTGAATCTCTTTGGATAAAAATGGTCACTCCAGGTTCTCTTGGTTAATCCATAAACACTGCAAGTGTGGATTCTCCTCCATTCAGTGTATTTTATTTTCAGTTTGCCTCACTGTAAAAATACTTGGTCACAGCTTTAGTGTGGTGGTTTTTAACATCCTTCCCTAGGCTTTTTTTTTGTCTTTTAAACAATTCCAGCTGGCAGAGGAGGACGGAGCACTTCCCTGAGTGTTCCCGTGATCCACAAGTGAAGAGCACGACCCTGTGACGATGTGCCAGGTTTCCTTCCTGGCTGTAAGAGATAGCAGGAGGTATAGACAATAGTTGGGAAGAGAGAATCCCCTGCCAGGGCTTGGCTGCAGGAGCTGGGCAGGCTCAGGCCACCTAAAGAGTATCTTTCCTGGGGACTGAGGGTACAGTAGCAAAAAGTGAGGAGTTCCCTTCCCCGGCCATGTAATGAACAGCTTCCTAATGGATGTCCACTAAACTGAGCGCTCCCTCATTCCGCAGGTTTAGCTTAATTGCAGGAAACTTGGCTTCCTGTTTCTCCCTGTCCTGGGGCTGCTGCACTGAATAATGTGATAATGGAACTGTGTTAGTATTGAAGCTGTTTTTAAGTAAGACTTTGGGAGCTTGACAGAACACGGGAGGGTGAAATTAAACCTCAGCTCGTGGGATTTGGGTGGCTGGAAATGGCAAAGAGAAAAGGGAGGGGAGGAGCAGTGAAAACAAACTGGTTGTGCTTCACCTGACGTGGGATCAAAGGAACTCGTGCAGATTTTGGGTGCTGGTCGGTCGGCAGGAACTGTGTCTGCTGGTGAAAAGGACAGCTAAAGGTTATGTCAGGACTGTGGCTCAGCTCCTCAAGTGTCTGGGGCACATTTTCTGACTCTGAAGTGGAGTTCAAGGGTGGTTTTTGTGTCGGAATTGGTGTGAGACCAGCTACAGTGAGCCCTTTGGAGAAGGTTGCTATGTTTGCTCCAAATAACTGATGTCTCTGATTTCTTAGCTACGGGCAGCTCTTGGTGTGTGTTTTGTAGGAAGAAGGAAATCATGGATCGTGTTTTGTGTGCATGTTTCGTTCTGGTTTTCTGATGAAGCTGCAGGGGAGAGGGAGCTCTGTAGTGGAACAGAGTTTGTCTTGGATGCTGGTTATCTCAAGCTGATCAGTGCAAATGAGGAAGTGTTAAACCTGCTTTGGGAGAAGCAACTTTCAGTTCCCTAACCCAGGTTATTACTGAGATAGTGCGGAAAAACAACACATGAAACACACAAACATTGGAAGCAGTTTGTGTGAGGTAAGGACTGGACTCCTTTCCATCAACTGCACGGTGTTAAATTGCCAAGTCAATAATCCACAGTCAAATGTAATGAATTTTACTTGTATTAACGCAAAGCGTGCTGAGAACTGGGAGCTGTGTGTTGTCTTACCTGTCCACCTTGTGACCAAGGGCTCTCCTTGTTCCTGCAGAGTGACCAGCAGCTGGATTGTGCCTTGGATTTGATGAGGCGTCTGCCTCCGCAGCAGATAGAGAAGAATCTCAGTGACCTCATTGACTTGGTGAGTACTGGGTGCTGTCCCCAAGAAGTGGCTGTGACAAAGGCCTGGTGTGTAAGAACTTCTGCGGCATCTCCATTTGTTTGCCCCCTTGTCTTTTGGCGAGGTTGAGCAACCACTGCCACTGCCCAAGCCATGTCAGGAATCCACGTGATTGTTTTGGGCCAGCTGTGTGTGCAGGGACACTTGGGGATGAAGGGTCCTTAGCAGCTCTCCTGATGAGCTCACTGCCAGCTCGGAGGCTGCTGTTTGGACGTGGGGCAGTGTGTACAGATGGGTGCAGGCCCTTGCACCTGGGTATTATCTCTGATGAACAAGCTGCTGTGTGCAGCTCTGGGAGGGGCAGTGGCTGTGCTGCCCCACACGCTGCAGAGACACTGCTGAGAATGTCTGGGCATCTGGAGAACACCCAAATCTATTTATAATTTATGCTCTGTCAGATATTCTGCAGTCCAGTGTCAGAAAACCAAACCTGGCCGACCATCTTGTGCCTGATATCTTTTTTCTGCTTGTCCAAGGAACTTTTTTTGTCCTTTACACAATGCTAGGGAAGAAAACTAACTTAAGAAGGATTTCTAGGCTCCTTACAAGTTGCACATCCTGTGATGCACATTTGGGCTGTAATAACCTGGTTAGTGCCAACTGTCCCTTAAAGCAGTGTGTGGCACGGTTGCCTCTGGAATAACTGAAGGTGTTACTGAAATACTGATTTAATGTATGCAGGGTCTGCCAGTGGGAAAACTGGATTCTGTTGTCCACTGTAAATACGTGGCTTATTTCTGACCTGAGCTTCTACATTTGTGCAGAAGAGCAGCTGCTCACCAGGTAAAGGTTTGGTTGGAAAGGTCTGTTCCTAAGTGCTTCTGAGGCTGGTGTTGGTAAGCTGTGGTCAAAAAGTTGTGGCTGACTTAAATTTATCAAACTCTAGACATTTATTTTACTTACAAGCGCCCAGGTACAGGTAGGAGAGCTCTGGGGGTCAGGAAAGAAATTATTCCCTTCAGGAAGGGATTATTTCTCTCTCTTGAAACCACTTGGTAATTGGCTACATCTGTGCCCCCAAAACTCCTGGCAACCTAAAGCATCATTTTTGTGGCTGTTGCTGGAGGTAGGACACAAGTAACTAAATCACTGAGCTGATCTGGTGTGACATGGTTGGTTTTGTGACGAAATTGGGAGGACTGAGCGGATATCAGGGTTTGAGTGGCTCCCAGGACCACTCAAACAAGGAGTTGTTTGGGGAGCCATGGTAAGCTTGACTGTGTAATTGGTCTGAGGTTTTTTAATGACTCAGAAAATTGCTGGGTACCTCTAAATGCTGGAATTACTTTTGGATGGTGCTCATTAGTGCTCTACATGCTTTCCATCAGCAACACGCTCACTGGGCTTCTTTTCATAGAGTAACACGAACCAGACCAGTTTGGGGCTTGTTAGGAGGAGGGGCTGTGACCCCCACACGAGGCATTGCAGTCCCTCCTCTGGGGCAGAGACAAAATAATTTGTTAAATCCAGTACGATTCCTGTATTGTTGAGACACCTGTAGACCTGTTCTGCAGCCACTCTCAGCCTGGCCTCCTGAAGTCCCCACTGGTTAGACAAGAGCAGTGTGTGCTCTGCCACCGGTCACAGCTCCAGAAACATCAGGAGCCAGACTCGAGCAAACAGTTGTTTGACCTTTTTTTGGCAAATTTCATCCAGACCTTTCCATCTGACTGTTTGATCCTGCTGCTTGTCCCAGTAGCAGACAGTAACCTCCTTGAGGAAAAGGGCACGCTCCAAACGCGCGATGAGCGTGAGCAGGTTCGTTAAACGTGGGAGAGAATTGTGATATGTGGCACCCTGACTTCCTGGTTTCCTTGTGCTGGGTTTCCCTGCTCAGTCCGTGTCCACGGTGGAGCAGGTGTGAAGCAGAGGCTCGTGTCAATATTTGCTGTGAAGTTTAGGGTATTACTTGAAGTCTGTTTGCAGCTCAGTTTGAAATGGTCTTTTTATAGGACTTGATCTCCAGACCGATGGTGGCTGCTTGCTTAAGATCCATTGAAAGGAGAGAAGATGGCTTAGAAATGTCATTGTATGTAAAAAGTTTTCCAAAACTAGCACAGTAAGGAACTGGCATCTCCTTTCCAGAATCCCAGAATGGTTTGGGTTGGGAGGGGCCTTGAACCCCATCCAGTGCCACCCCTGCCATGGCAGGGACACCTCCCACTGTCCCAGGCTGCTCCCAGCCCCGTCCAGCCTGGCCTTGGGCACTGCCAGGGATCCAGGGGCAGCCACAGCTGCTCTGGGCACCCTGTGCCAGGGCCTGCCCACCCTCCCAGGGAACAATTCCTTCCCAATATCCCATCTAACCCCGCCCTCTGGCAGTTTAAAACCACTCCTAGGCTGGTATTCCTGCTGGGAAGAATAACCACACTAAGTTCCCTCCCTGAAGTCCCTCTTACTTTATCCATGTTCTGCTGCTTGTTTCTCATAAAGAGCATCTTGGTCCCCATCTGAATACATGGAGCATGTCCAGGACTATGCAGGACTGTCCATGACTGCCCCCAAGTGTTGTGCTGACAAGGGAAATGCCCCAAACTTGAACATGAAGTAAAAGGGTGAGTGGAAGAAGAGAATTTTTGGGTCACTGGCCCTCATCAGCCCGGACACTTTTCATTCATTAGCAAAACAGTTTGTGGTTTGCCCTTTCACCACATCTGTTGTTGGGTTTTTCAGACTGCTGAGGCTTCAATTAGAGTTCATTAGAGACCTTGTCAATCACAGCCGTCCAGAAGTCCTGCCTGAAAGAAGCTGTGCATGGTGCTGGAAATGGGCCTTGGCATGGAATGCTCTGCTTGGGATTCAATTAGTCGTTATTTGTAAATACACTGCTCAGGGGCTGTCAGAATGTACAAGAGGACTTCTAAATCTCTACAGAACGAGGTTGCTGTAGGCACATACTTTTTTAAGGACAACTAATTTAAATTGGAATAATTTTCCATGGAGCTCCTCTGGAAACTGTGAGCCTTGGGCCACCTGTGGGCCAAATCCAAGCTGTGAGGAAGTTCCCTAAAGAGGAGAGAGAAAGGTGATTGCACTGCTCTTAAATAGGTTTGTTGTGAGGATGCTCCAAGTCAAAGGTTGGACTTGAAGATGTTAAAGGTCTTTTCCAAGCTAAAGTATTCTGTGTGTAGTGACAGCACTTGGAGCATGAGTTCAGATGTTAACTGTGCCACGTAAGTGCTGTGTCACCTCCTCATTGCCTCACGTTGTCCAGCAGTTGCTGCTGCTGATTCACTGCACGAAGCCTGTTGTGAATCACATCTGTTCTCATTGCCTGCTGGAAAGGGGACTTTGAGGGTGTTCTCTGGTTGGAAATGTCCTGGGATCAGCTGGGAGTGAGGTTTTGTTTGGCACCCTGAGTGGCAGGAGGGAGGGGAGCTGGCAGAGCTCACTTCCGAGTGGCCGAGCAGCTTTCCCTGAAAGGTTAGAACAGTCCATGGCTGTTGTCCTCCTGCTTCCTTTCTCTGAAGGTCAGCTGCACAGAAAGTCAGCCCTGTGTACTTTTAGCTGTGCTCTTCCCAAGAGAAACCTCAGAGAAGCATCAGCTTCTGGGCAGTGCTGACCTGGAGGGTCCCTGCCTAGGACAGCAGCACGGGCCAAGGCGGGTGAGTGATGCCCACGATCACAGCCTCCAGAGTCTTTCTGGGATATTTCTTCAGACAGCTTCCCTGACATGTCTTTGAGGGCTGAGGTGGCAAAGGTGGAAGGAAACTGGATTTCTTGTCCTGGTGGGCCATGCTCAGCAAATAATGGATCTGTGACAGCGTTGCCTTGATGGCTTTGACTCGAGCGTGGAAGTTGATGCAGTCTCAGTCTTGGTGAAAGTTAAGCAGGTTCCTTTAGCAAGTACAAATTTCCTGCTGCGTGTTTAATTTGGATGTTTGCCCGGGTGTGTATAATATAAATTAGATGAAAAATCTAGCTGACTCAGGAAAATCAGATGTCTGGCATGACGTGGGGACAGAAAATGGTCCTCACAGAACGGACGGGCTCGCCAGGAGAGGGGTTGCTCACAGCCACAGCTTTCTCCCTCTCTTCTCCCAGTAAGGCTGGTGTTGAAGCAGCACTCGTTCCCAAAAGTGAAAGCTTTGTTGAAGAACAGAACCAAGTAGTGCTGCCATGGAAGAATTGAAGTGAGAGTTCTTTATAGACACAGCAGTCATAACTTTCCTGGTTATTTTTTAAAGCTCTGTTTGCAATTAAAGATCTGGGAGGTGATCAGTTTTCTCATCACAGGGGAATACTGAAGTATTTTTAGTAGAATGTGTTACTTTTTAGAAAATCCCGGAGTGATGAATCTTAAAATGTATAAACTTATGATTTTGAAATATTTGAACACGGTTCAGGCCGTTGCTTCATGTGAGCTCCAGGCAAGTCCCAAATCTGCTTGCATGCCTTCAGTGACTGAAGATATATGAAGCTACAGATTTCACCTCCAGGCAAACTGCACTGCTTGGGCTGCACAGACCATAAAGAACATGAGAATGTGACTGGAGCTTTTTGTATTTGGAGTCCAAGAGCCTGAGCACTGTGCAGCATCGCGGGGAGAGATAAAATAATTGGATGCAGATGGCCAGCTGAGCCAGTCTGGTGAGGGTGGAAGATGTTTTAAACGAAAAATCAGATCCAGTGAAGGCTGAAAAAGAAGGTGGTGGAAACAGAGGTGCTTTGGCAGCCCTGTCTTTGCTGAGTCTCTGACCTGCTGTCCTGCCTGGACTTGCTGGCCCGTGGGATGAGCTCCCAGCCACCAGCAGCCAGGCAGGTTTCTAACACAAGGATTATTGGCTAAAGAAAGGGGCTCTGGCTCTCTGAATAAATTTATGGTGCTTGAGAGCCAGTTTTTCCATTTGGTGAGTGGCTGTAAGCAGGAGCTGTTCCAGCTAGCAAAGATTACCTCTGGGTATCTTGATGGTGATTGGAGATAGCAATTAATATATGTAAATTGTTAATGTGATGCTTGGCTTAGAGCTAGCAACCCCACTTCCTGGCATGAGATTGGAAAAGGGAATTTCAGCTCTGGCCTCATGTCACTTATTCCTTCTATTTTTAAGCCTTTTGTCTTCCAGGCTCCTGCCACTGCACTGCTGGTGTCAGAGACTCCTAAAATATCTGTTTAAATACTATTTGAAGGGAGTATGTGTGAGGATGAATCCTAGTTGGAAACCTACCTAACCTCTTCTGAGGATGGAGGGGAAAGCTGGGATAGAGAAATATCACTGGAGAGAGAATGTCCTGCATATCCCTGAATTGCTGCTGGATATCTCCAACCCCAGCTGGACTCTGACACAAACAGTCAGGACTTCCCAAGATATTGATACTCTGCGATGGCTCCTGGGACTGGGGACTGGTAATGAGATACAGGAGCCTTCACCTGCAGGTCAGCAGTCACAGTCCAGGGCACTCTGGCTGTGCCTGCCAGATGGCTGCCTTTTGTTTCTCCGAAGGGGAATCCAGCAAAAGCCCTATTTTATCCAGCAAAGCACAGGAAGAAAGCCAGGGATCCTGTTTTATGAATGGTTGTCACCTTTTTAAATGTAGTTCCTCGAGCTGAATTAAAGCTTTCTGTAATTAATGTGGCGTTTCTGCTATGACACAGTTAGCAAGACAAACCTGGATTTGCAGCCTTGTTAACATCTGCCTTTTTCCAGAAAAGCTCATTTGATTTAATTTTGGTTTTTGCCAGTTCTTGCAGTGCTGGAATTTAGTGCAAGTACATGAATAATGCTGAGCTGTTTCCACTATCAATTACATCTGGGCTGAACACAAAAGTCCATTTAAGTGTCATTTAATAAACAAAGCGTGATGATTGCGTGGCCTTTGGACGTGTGATGGATCGA
Organism: Dryoscopus gambensis; assembly: GCA_013389985.1. Lineage (NCBI taxonomy): Eukaryota > Metazoa > Chordata > Aves > Passeriformes > Malaconotidae > Dryoscopus > Dryoscopus gambensis. The sequence goes on from WEIT01027161.1 coordinate 202,391, forward strand.
ATTAAGGGTTAGCACTGTGTGGATTTGTGGGAGTGACTTTACTGATGGTTGTAGGCCTGAGATGAGCCAGGCTTCCTTCCTGAATTTCCACGGCATCCGCTAGGCCACGCCTGCCTTCTGCAGGAACAGGAAATTCTGAGGCTGTGCAGTGGCTCCGAAACATCGGAATAATGTTTTATTAGATGAAGGATCTGAGCTGGAGCTGTGCCAGAAGGGTTCTTTTGTGAGAGGGTCAGGGAGCTTCCAGGGGCTCTTCTGTGTGTGAGTGGTTTCCCCAAGCCATGGGAACAGCACTTCTGCCCTCCTTTAGTTCACATGTGATTAAAATACCTTCTGGGTGGGATGGGCTTTTAATTCAAACCTGCTCTCATCACATGCATCTTCAGATACCTGCACCTTGCAGGTGCAGATTCAAAACACAGATGGATCCAAATGGCTCCTTGGCTAATTGAAGTTTGCCTCATCTTCCCAGAATTGTAGAAATGTTTGGGTTGGAAGGGTCCTTAAAGATCACCCAGTGCCACCCGTGCCGTGGGCAGGGACACCTTCCACCTTCCACCTTCCACCTTGCATCCTTCCCAGGCTGCTCCAGCCTGGCCCTGGGCACTCCCAGGGATCCAGGGGCAGCCACAGCTGCTCTGGGCACCCTGTGCCAGGGCCTGCCCACCCTCCCAGGGAAGAATTTCTTTCTAATTTCCAAAGTAAACTTAATCTCTTTCAGTCTGAAGCCATTCCCCCTTGTTCCTCCTGCTTCTGTAAGGAAAAAAAAATGTATAATCTTTAATTTTGCTGCATTTAGCATAGTTTTCCAGTGTGTAAGGTTCCTGTGGAGGTCAGTAATGCTGACCTTTGAATAAATGTGGAAAAAGACTACTTCCAAGGACTGTTCCACCAGGAATTCACAAAATTCACAGAATGTTGCTGTTCCAGTGGTAGATGTGGTACATTTCAGTCAAGGCTTTAGGAGAAAACAGCCACCTGGGTGTACTCAATTTGAGTGGCTATTGAGCCAAAATACCAGCTGTCCTGAGTGCGTGAAGTGCAGAATTTGATGCAATTCAGTGTGGTCAAAGCAAGGATGGGGAGTGTGTGTCAGACATGGAGAACTGAGGTATAATTCCTCTTTCCTCCACGGATTTTTTTAGATACTTGTTTAATCATATTTTAAAAAATAATCCAGAAGCAATTGTTTAATTGCTAATAAGCTCCTTGAACCAAGAAGTGAGGCCAGAAGGAATGATTGAGCTTAGCTACTCCAAAAAGGGTACGGTTTCCACTTTGGCACAAGTGATTATTTGTCTTGATAGCAGAGCAGTTGCCTTAATTAAAACACTGTCCACATACCTGGGCAGCTCTGCTGGAGAATTTGGTTACACGGGACAACAGGATCCTTGTTCGACACGTTTCCCTCACTTTCTCATTCAGGTTTTCTTTCCTCTGCACTACACATCCATTGTGTATCTCCTTGGAAGAAAATACCCCCCAAACACCGTGCCCAGTTCCTTCTGAATGATGCTGCTGTTCTTCCAGGCTGAGCCCCAGAGATCTTTTTTTTGCTTTCCAATTTACATTGAGGGTGGTCTCACTTCCTGAGTACCCAGAGCCACCAGAAGAGATGACTGAGGGCTGAGGTGAGGGAACAGGGCTGCACTGGGGCCGAGTGACATTAATGCTGGCCTTTAGCTGAAGATACAAGGTGCAGATTGTGTTCTGCATGTGACCTTCCAGTGCCTAGAGTGAGAAAAACTTGTGTCAGAACAAAGATGGGAGCCCAGTCTTTGCTTATAAAAGAACCTCATCCCCCAGTGTTTGCTTCACAGTGACGTTTATTTATTGTGTGGTGATGAATGGCACTAAATCACTGCCTTGGCGTTTCAGTTTGGCCTGAGGAGTGGGTTAATTCTTGTGGTTCTAAATTTAAGTCAAAATTCCCCATGTACTGACTGCTGTAGATAAGTGCTCGGGCACCTGAGTGAGATTTGGCTCTTCAATTAACACAGAACAAGCTTAGTAAGAAAAATTAACCACGCAAATCCACTGTTGGAGGCTGAAAACTCAGAGGATCAGTCGCCTTCCAGGCAGAGTTGTCTTTGCTGGGATCAGAAGATAAACTGAATCCTGCCAGGCTCTGAATGTGCACAGCAGTAATTGAAATGTTTTAGTAAGATTCAGTACTTGACATGGAGAAGAATCCAAAGGACCTAAATTCAGAAGGAATCACAGTCTCATGAACATAAAGCTGAAGTGTTTAAAGCTGCAAATTCCCTTGTTCAAATTACTGCCTTTGCCTTGTAAGCAGTTTTCAAGAGTAGAAGAGGAAGGGCAGTGTGCATACATTGCGAATTCATTCTTAGGAAGTACAGTTGATGTAATAAATGATATAAAAATGATGTTCTTGGGGTAACTGTGCCACACTTCGGTGCTTTTGCGGTAATTAGAATTACACTAATAGTTCCATCAGCTGGAATATCTGTTCTTTTTAGAAATACTGTAGAAATTTTCCAATTTTTCCAAACTAGATGAGTGGCTTTTCTTCTGTTTCATTCTGACAGAAGAGAAGGGGAAAAGAATAGATTGCCTGAAGTCCTCTGAAGTGTCTGTACCAAGGAGACAGGGGATATACAGCTTGTTTTACAGTGGGGGTTATAGTACAGTGCAGTATTATATTCTGGTACGTGTGTGATATAATGCAGTCACTGTTATGGCTGTAGGAAAAACCACAGCCCTCAGAAACTGGGAAAGTGACCCTGCTCATGAATATTTGTTACCAAGTCGTCCACAGATAAGTTTAGTTCAGTAGATTGCATCTTAAACAAACAATGGGTTACAAGTTCCTTCAAGTCAATATGGGATTGTGCTCTGAGCCCTACAGAAACCCCACACCAGGCGTGTGCTGTTCTTGAAAGAAAGTTCAATCTAAAAGTTACTTGTGCGGGGTTTTTTATCAGGGTTGTAAATTCAGCTTTTCTGCAGGGGAATCAACTCGGCCTCGGTTTGGGATTTCTTGTGAAAACGCTTTGTGTGGGTATTTGGGGTTGAAGGATTGCACGGTGAGGCCTCTCATGCTCCCTTACCACACGTGTGGTGTAGGCTATTCCCAAAGAAACAGAGTGGGAGCAGGCTGGGTTCAATCCTGAGCTGCCCTGCTCTCGGTCTGGGCTCTGCAGTTCTCACTCATGGCCACATTACAATCTCTAGAGACCAAAATAAAAACACTCAAACGAATATTTCAGCTTTTTCAGCACTTTACCAACCATGTCGTGGTTTGCCTCTGATTTTTTGTGTGTTTAAGGGTTCATTGTGTGGGTCAGGTGTTGCATCACTTGCTGGTCTCATCTTAGAGCCATGGAATGGTTTGGGTTGGAGGGACCTTACAGCCCATGCAGTTCTCCCTCCTGCCGTGGGCAGGGACTCCTTCCACCATCCCAGGCTGCTCCAAGCCCTGTCCAGCCTGGCCTTGGACACTTCCAGGGATGAGGCGGCTCCAGTTTGTTCTGTCATTTCCATTTAGGATTTTTTTTTTTGATCTTTCGTACTCGCATTGGTTTATGTGTGTCCCTGCTCACTCTGACTGTCATCCTCTGTATGTTACTGCCTTGGACTTGGGATTAGGAATGTTTTTGTTCAGGCAGTTTGATCTCTTCTGTCCCATCTAGTGCATTAAAATAGTTTCGGGGCTGTTGCACCCCAAATTTGTTTTTTCTCCTCTAGGCTTCTTTCCTTTGAAATGATGCTGATCCATTCACTGAATCAATGGCTTGAAGAGAAGAAAGCACATTTTCATGTTTTCTTTATTCCTCCCTCCCTCCCTCCCCTTTTCATTTCTCATGAGTTGTGAATGCCTCAGTGATTAATTTTGCCCTTGATTGCCTTTTGTCCTCACGCTCTCAGTCAGGTTTTCATCTCTGTGATGCAGAGTGAAATGTAGAAGAGATTCCACGCCGCTTATTTCTTTCTTGTTTTATTAGCACATTGTCACCAGCGTATTCAAGACCTTACCAGTTGTCCTGTGATCCTGTTGTGTTGGGAAAGGGCATTTTGCTTTAGTCCATTTCTCTTGCAGTGAAATCTGGAACGTTGTTCCAGCAGGAAACACGATGCACTGATTGTTTAATTACAACAACTGCAGGAGTGATTGTTGATGGTCCCTGGGATGGACTGGGGCCCAGGGCTGCACGTTACCTGAAGGGCGTGCAGGGGAGATGGACTCTCATCTCTCTGCGGGACGTCACGGCCCCTCTGCCACGCTGGAAGCAGAGCTTGTCTTTCTCCACGTGCAGGGCAGGGAGGCAGCTGGGGTCCCGGAGCCACGGAGAGCTGTGGAGGATGCAGGAGGTGTGTTGGGTTTATTCTAATAAACACGGACGCGTTTATTCTCATCAGCCAGCGTGGTCATGCTTGGCCAGCTGCCTGGAGACTGCTGTGAGCTTGACCCAGAGTTGGAGCTTGGGAAAGCTCATTCCAGCGTATGGATTCCTCATTCCCACCCCGCTGTCAGCATTTACCTTTATCCATCAGCCCTGGCCAGTCGCTTCCCTGGCCAGCCTGGGCATGGAGCGAACGTGGAGCGTGTGTGTTCTGAGGTGTGCTGGGCCACACCGGTGGTGCAGTGATTAAATCTGAAATTACTGGAGGTGGGAGCATAAGGGTGTGTTGTAACCGGAGTGATTTCTTAGAGTGTTGGCTTTGGGACAGATGTGAGCTGTTAATAACAAAATCTGTTCTTAGGGGTGCCAGTGCCTTCTAACCTGAACGTGTTGCCCTCTCTCCCCTCCCTGTTGTCTCCTCCCACCCCGCAGGTCCCGAGCCTGTGTGAAGATCTCCTCTCCTCTGTGGATCAGCCCTTGAAGATTGCACGAGACAAGGTGGTAGGGAAAGATTATCTATTGTGTGACTACAACAGAGATGGGGACTCGTACAGGTGAGTTCCCAGCCACAGCAAGGGGCTGGCTGGTGCTCTGTGAATGACGTCCATGTGCAGCTATTGCAGGCCCTTCTCCCTCTTATTTTCAGCCAAAGAAATATCAGTCATTTAAAGATTTAGAGCCCAAAATGTGCTGTTGTTATCTTGCTAAAGGGAGGTGACTGATATATTTCTCTTTGTTTTCTGTATTCTGGATTAAAACCAGTCAGATCTCTAGCAGAAATGGCCTTGGTAGGGAATCAGACCACTGCAAGGTTAGAAAATCTCTGGAATGGATAATGACAGAAAAGAGATGAGGCAAGCAGTGGGTTTAAACAAATTCATCTTCTGCTTGTACAAAACAGGGTGGATTTGCCAGCTGGGAAAGGCTCTTTCACTCATGTTTTGCAAGGAATTGACTGACTTTGGACTCAGTGTCATTAGTTCTGTTTGAAAATCTTGGCCCAAGTTTTTACCAAAGAAAAGGAATCCCTGTCTACCAAAATAGCTGATTTATTCTGAGGGCTGTGGACAAAAACAATGAAAATATTTGAACCCTGTAAGATGTGTGTAATTACAATATAATTAATTTTGAAGTAGGAGGGGCTGTAATACTGGAATGGTACAATCAGGTTTCAATGTTTGGCTGCCACTTTGAACACAGTCTCTCTCTTTTAATGTTTTTTCTTCCTTGCCATTAGGATGATGTTTTTAATTTATGTTTAAATTACCCCCTCCCTTTCTCACATTGCCTGACTTTCCCTAATGGCTGTAGTGACAGTGGCATTGTTCCAGAGATTTAATTTAAGAATCCTGAGCTTACAGTCCAGAAACCTTTGGGACTCTTGCAGCACTTTTATTCTTTCCTTTAACAAAGGGTGTTTGGCTGTGAGGTAATGACCCCATTCATCTCCTGCCCTGAGTTACCAGCTCAGCCATCCTGCTGCTTCTGGGCATGATTCTGAGGCTTCCACCTGTCTCCACCAGCTTCAGTGTCATAATTTACCTTTTAGTGCTGGAACTATCTGCAGTAAGAATCTCACTTTGCTCTGTGCAGATTTGATGTAGTGTTTTACATTCATCTGGCCAGGATGTTTCAAGAATTGTGTTTCAGAGTGGAATTTCTGAAAATATTTTTTAACAAATCTTTTTTCCTTGGCCCAGGCATCACTGCAGAAGCAGGTGAGCTTGTAAAGGATTCGAGATGAATTGGTGCAGTCGCTCTGAGCTGCAGGAAAGGTCTCTCTCTAACCTGGAGCACATCTGTGTGCAGATGATTTACACAGAGAACATGCTGAGGTTCATTTTGTCCGGGAAACAGGAGATGGAGAATGAGAGTGGATGCAGAGTTTGCCAGTGCCTCTGGATTGTGGCTGAGTGTAAATCCTAATGAGTTGTTTAGGATATAACCTATTGCAGAGGGCCAGCAAGTGAGCAGGAGTGTCACTCATGTTCTTTAGAATACACTTCTCATATTTAAAACTATGTTTACCTTCCACAAAAGAGCCTGGTGCCTTCTAAAAGCTTTTTGCATTAGTTTTGTATGCCCCAGCTGGTCAGATCTACATCAGCAGCTACATGCATTTAATCAGTTCTGAATTAGTAGATAAAATAGGGGTTTACAGCTTCTGCCCCCCCCACAAGATGTACCCACACAGCTGCAGCCCCTCTGGCACATGCAGGAGGAGGGATTAAATCCTGAATTTCTTGTGCATCTTCCAAGAGATGCCTTCTCCCTGAAGCTGTGATGTTTCTTGCAGCCCCTTTGCATCCTACTCAGGCTGTTGACATGGACATCAGTCACCAGAGACACAGGGAACCTGGAAAGGCACTGCTTAGACAGTAATGGGACATTGTGCAATCACTAATAACCCCCTGTGTTTAATTAGGGCACATGACAGCCCTTCCTCTAGGGTCAGTGTCACACTTGCCTCTGAAATTTGCTCCATCTCTTTTTGAGGAGGTATTAAATAGTTACAAGGAAGCAGGAGGAATTTGGTTTTTAAAATCACTTTGAAATTTTCAGGACCTATTAAGTAATGAGGTTTCAGAAAAGCTCTTTCATTTGTTCCTCTAGAACAGGCACCACGTGTTAATTGCTGGCATGAAAGAATCCTGTTCCAAAGGCTTTTGATTCAGGCGTTCTGGATTGAAGTGATTCTTCCTTCTGGAATTGATTGGTCCCAGCTCTGATTCATGAAGTAAATTCTTTCCTTCAGCACACAGCAGAAGCCTTTGAAACCCCAGCAGCACTGCCCTGCGCGCGTTAATCCCATTCTGTGCCTGTGTCCAGACACTCCTTCATACCTCATAAAATCTGCAGTTGTTACTGGGAAGTGGCTCTTACACTAATTTAATCAATTAGGCCAGGATCTAGGAGGAGTTCACTGGGCTTTTAAAAGCATTTGATATTTCCACAGCCATTTTTCAGAACCACACGCTCGGTTAGAAGTCCCAGGGAATGCTCTTCCCTGCCTGCAACGTGCTGCATCCCCAATTCCTGCATGCTCCAAGCTAAACACCCTTTCTTTGCAGTGGACAGGTTGCTAATTGCATTTCTTTTAACACTAATCCAGGGATTTCAGAGTGTTCTGTGGGCAGCTGAGGCTCGTTCTCCTTCAGCAGGAATGGTGGGGCTGGGTAGTCAGACTTCCTCACTGGGAATCAAGTTTTATAGGGCTGGGCTTTTTGAGTGGCTTTACAATTTGACTGGGAATTTGCCTGCAGAAAAGGCTGCTGTGGGAAGTGAATATCCTAATATTTAGCCCACCACAGTTTAGTCTTTCCTTATATTTAGACAGACTTGATTTGGTCCATGTTGAACATGGATCAGAGCAGAAGGTAGATTTTTGGAGTCTCCTTGGATCTTCATAAATAGGTACTTTTTATTTTCTTCATGTTATCAAATCTTGCTTGTGGGGGTCTCACAGGCTCTTCTGTGAGTGCTCCTGGAATAACAAAGGTTTGTGAAGGTATCAAACAGTCGTGGAATCCACATTGTGAAGGCAGAGCATTTATTAATTATTTTTTTTTAATATTAAACTTCAAGGTCCCTGACTTTGTCCATACATTTCCACTCGAAGTGTGTTTGATCACTCTGTTAAATGGAATCCTTATGGGGAATTTGGGGCCAACAACACTGGAACCTGTTAGCTGAAACACAAACCATTCTCTTTTGGGGAAATTAGAGGTCTGACTTTGGAAATTTAAGTGCTTGTCCATCTGTCTTTCTTCAAATAGCCTCCAGTTAAGTGTTTAAATGTGTTGTGAGTGCATTTCCACAAAAATAAAAAATACAGGGCTGTGTTAGGAGGTTTTTTGGTTGATAGAGCTGCTGCTGGCTCTGACTGGAAGGGGACCAAAATGCCACAAGCTGCTGGCTGGAAGGGGCTGCTCTGGGCTGCCCCTCAGTCCTGTTCCTGCACTGGTGGGAGAGGTTTGGTGCTTGCACTGAGAGCATCTCACAGAGGTTCTGCAGGAGGCCTCTGCTCACAGTCTGCAGTAGCTGAGCCACGTGGGAGCATTGGGGTAGCACCAGGGGGTTTTTATGTGAATCTGTCTCAGATTTCAGAGATGTTAGGTAAAGGAGTGAAGAAAGAGCTGAGAAGGGATCTCAGCCCTGGGTGTCCCTGGCTGCAGGGAGGGCTCCGAGCAGGGCCCAGGCTCTGCTCCAGGGACCCAGCGATGGCACCAGAGCTACGGGCAGGGACTGACCCCAGGGAGTTGCACCTGAACAGCAGGGAGAATTTCTTTCCACGCTCTGGGACACATTGCCCAGAGAGGGTGTGGAATCTCCCTCCCTAGAGATACTCCAGACCCATTCAGACACAGTCCTTGCTCTGGGCTGACCCTGCTGGAGCAGGGAGGTGGCACCAGATGAGCCACTGTGGGCCCTTCCAGCCCGACCCACTCTGGGCTCCTGGGGCTGTTGACTCTCCTTCAAAGCAACCACGTTTTAAGCAGCTGTTTAAAATCACAAAATGCCCGAATCACTGAGGTTGGAAAAGCCCTCCCAGCCCATCGAGTCCAAGCTGTGCCACATCCCCACCTTGTCC
>WEIT01027161.1:211480-241749 GCA_013389985.1 Dryoscopus gambensis
TCCACCCCCGCCCCACCCCCCTCAGCCCCCCCTGGGCCTCCAGCCCCTTCCAGCTCCGTTCCTGTCTCTGGACACACTCCAGCCCCTCAATGTCCTTTGTGCATGAAGGGCCCAGGACTGGATGCAGCCCTGAGATGAGAACCACGACCTGGAAACATCGCTTGGGTGGCTGTGACACAACAACTCCACGTTTCCTGGTCTCACCTTTCCTGTCAGGTGTGGTCAGGAGGTGCGAAGGAGCATCAAACAGGTGTCAGACCCCGCTGCCCTTCTGAGAAATGAGTGACAAAGGGCTGCTGAGGAAAAGCCTTTCCCCATGGCCAGCACTGGGACCTGGTGCTGCAGCCAGGGGCTGGGAGGAGTGAGTGGGGAAAGAGGAGAGAAAGGGTGGAGGTGCTTTTCTTCAAGCCAGCAGTGATATGTGTAAGTTGGTTACTCCAAGGGGAAATGAAAAGCAAAATGCAGGTTTCCAGAATGGGAGTTATAAAAGCCTCAAGCAGATGGGCAAAGGGTTCCATTAATCTTTTAATACCAAGTCTTTCATTAAGAGCACAAAAGTCTCTTCCACACCTGCAGAAATTGTAGTAAAACCTGCAGCTTTACAAACCCCGTTAAATCCTTCAAACTGTTCAAAGGGTTTCCTAATGCTATGCTAAAGGTAGAGTTTATTTCAAAACAGAATAGTGGAAGACAATATGGACCTTAACCATAGCCAGTAGTGTTTGGCTCAAATACTGTCAGATCCCAAATAAACCACACAATCGATTTGTATTTGCATGAAAACAATTTTAAATACTTAATGTGCAACAGCTGAAGCCTTGTTTTTGAATATATAAGAAGGAACAGATTGAAACCCAAGAGATATTTATTTATTTAGAAAAACCTGAAGCCAGCGTGTGGCCCCCAGGTGAGTTTTGAGGGCTCGGTGTCCCCTTTTTGCCAGCGTTTGAAATGGCTGTGGAGGGTACAGTTCCTACAGGTAGATTGCTCTGGGCACCTCTCGGGGTTTTTGGAACTTCAGCTTCTGTGGATGAGGTCAGACCCACCAATATTAAACTTTTCAGAGCCGTGGTGGAATATCCTGAGCTGAAAGGGACCCACAAGGACCATCCACAGACACCTCAGCAATCCCACCCTGCGCCTGAGAGCGTTGTCCAAACGCTCCCGGAGCTCTGGCAGCCTCGGGGCCGTGACCAGGCTTTGTCTTGTTGTCTGTCTGTTTTTCTGACTGTCCCTTTCCTTGTCTCCCTGGCAGGTCACCGTGGAGCAACAAGTACGACCCTCCCCTGGAGGACGGTGCCATGCCCTCGGCTCGCCTGCGCAAGCTGGAGGTGGAAGCCAACAATGCCTTTGACCAGTACAGAGACTTGTATGTCAGCCCTCCCCTCAGAGCCCTGTCTGTCTGTCTGTCTGTGTCCCCTGGGGGAACGTGCAGTGCGCACACGGGGTCTGGCGGGGGTTTGTGGTGCCAGACATGATCAGCTCTGTCAGCTGGTGCCACAGGCAGGTGCTGAGGTGCTTTCCCACCTCCCTCCCCCTTTAACAGATTGATGGCGTCTCTGTCCTGGCACGACCTGGCTTCTCTTTGATCTTTAAGTTCAGTCTTGAACCATCTGCATTTTCCATTCCCTCAAGGCTGTACTCGTAGAAAATCGCTGTGTACAGCAGCAGCTCTCACATCTTCCAGGGAAATGACAGGCACTGAGCACTGAAATGCAGCAGTAGGACAGGGATTAATGCGTTTCTGCTGCAGGATGCTTGTTTTAGGCCCTGTCCCATTAAAGAGGTGTAAAACAAAGGAATTAATAAAGCACACGTGAGATAAATGTAGATTAGGCAGTGCTTTTTAAAGCAGCAATAGGAAACTGGGTGAATTTATCAGCTGAACAGTTTTTCTGTGCATTGGGGTGTACTGGTCCTGCACTGCGCTTACCTCCGAATCCTTGGGATGTGATCAGCTTCAGCTGTGGTCTCTGTGGTCTCCTGAGCAGTGCTGGGGTGGAAAGTGATGCTAAAACTGAGCAGCAAGTGAGTGTTGCAGAGCAAAATGAACCAGTAAGTGTGTCCACTGCTGGGATACTTTGTACTGGAGATGCCTGAAGACCCTGAGAAAAGTGAACAAACTCCATTGCTGCTTGATGTTGCCCAAAAAGGGAGATAAAACACAGCCTTAGATGTCGTTCATCACGTTACAGTGCTGACAGAAGCACATTAAAAGGGACTTTCCTTGCTGGATTTGGTGGCTCGATGTAAATGTAGCCTGTCCAAATTTGTAAGCGTCACACTTTTGGTACAGGTATCAAATTTTTACTTCTTCTCATGCGTTATTTTGATAGCTCTCCAAATTCTCTTGTAAGTAACAGTTGTTACTGGTAGCTGAACTGACTGGAAGAAAGGAATTTTGCATATTCAGCAAAGCCAAGTTTGCAGTTACTCCCCAGATGCAGAACAGACCAGGACCAATAAGATTTTTAATACCCTGAGGCAAAAATGAGGAGGTTTATGGAACCAAGGTTGTCTTTTTAAATCCCTCTCTGCTCAGATGACCATGAAGTCATGGCTGGATACAAAAACTTCTTTAGACAGCTTGAATTCGCTGGAAGGAAAGCACAGGGCAGGTTGGTCTGGCTGAGGTGAATCTGCTGAGCCCTGCTCAGCGTGGGGTACAGCAGTACCTTTGTATAACAATCTTCATGTATTGTGTGGAAGGAAGAGGTGAGATTGTTCCAAACCCCATCTTTGTGTTTGTCAGTGAAAGTTTTACAAGCAGGACGTGGTCAGACAGGATCCAGGAGGGATCACTCCGGTGTCACAGCCAGGGAGGACAGGTCACACTGTGAGCACAGGTGCCAGCACAGAACACTTCAGTGCCTGTTGTGATCCCAGGAAAAGAGGAAAAGAGGACAAGAGTGACTCATGTTTGGCTGAGCAGCGTACCAAAAAAAATGCAGCATTTGTGGAAAGAATTTGCAAAGTTAAGGAAACTTAACCTCAGTGTCTGAAGGGTTCGTCGTGCCTGAAATCAGGATTTGTGCTTTACAGGGCAGCCTGAAGCCTCCTCTTCTCCAGGCTGAACAATCCCAGTTCTCCCAGCCTTTCCTCACAGGAGAGGTCTCTCAGAAGTTGCTGTGCATGGGGCTCACTTCACCCCTGAGCTTCAAAATACACCTGATGATCATTCCAGCATCTGTAGACAAACAAGTACTGAGAACATCTCCATCCCACTCTGCTCTCCACATGTGGTCCAAACCTCCCCGGGCTCGGCTCCCGTTTTACCTTTAACACAGAGAGTGCTGATATCTCACAGAATTCATCTCGGGCCTCTCCCAGCACTTCAGTTTTGCCTTGTGTCAGTCCCACTGGGCCCACACACCTTTCCTTTTTAGACTTCTCTTTTCAGCAGGTGTGGTAAGTCTCCACCTACGTTCAGTGAGTCACTGCATTGTATTTGCCATTTCCCAAGGGGTTGGCACCTGCTGTCGTGGGTGCTTTGAGGGAAACAGCCTGGTATGGATTTGTTAACAGTTCGTGTGAAACAATCCAGTCGGATTTGCTTGCTGGGGAGCTTAAAGTTTAGTTTTGCCCCCAAAAGCTTAGTGGCCAATGCACTGAGTGACTGGAGTGTGAAAACAAGTTTGGAGAAGTCTTGTAATATTGCATGTAATAAAAGCATGTAGGCTGGAGAAGAGCAATTTTGCTGAACCTTCAGTGCCTCTGAGCCAGTGCTGAGTTGGCCGTGTGTGTCTGTTGTAGTGCAAACTACCTTTAGTATCTGGAGTTTCCCACCTTTTCTTTCTGGAGGCATTTGGGTTAAGGAGGAATTCCACCAGGTTTTAGTTCCCTCTCTGTTCTCCATGTTGAACAACAAGCATATTTCTTGGTTATCTGTTTTACCAAAATCCATGTCGCTTTCCCAAAAAACAACTGTTTCATTTCCATCTCCTGCTGCCCGGTTTAACTCCGACAGTGCCTGGAGCTAATGCCCTGGTATGTTTGTGTTCAGTAGGTTATTATTCCCAGATGGAAGTCTAATATCTTACACCACTCCGTTAGAGCCTTGGCTTTCCACTTCCAGTATGGTGAAGATCATTTCTTCCAACACATGGTTGTAATTTATTGCCCTTTGCTTGACGTGTGTGTGCTTGATTGAAATCAAAGCGTAATGAGGACCAGGGCAGCTGGTTAAATCTCCCTATTTTAGATTCTGCCTTCCCTTGTTTTGGGTTGGAGATAATCAGGGCTTTAATTAAGTAATCTAATGGCTCTTTGTTGTCTGGAAGAAATAATTTCTGAAGTGATTAAATAGACCTCCCCTGGGAAGGATGCTGCTGATCTGTCTGCAAACAGGATGAGTTTTGGTAACTTTGGGCTGGTTTAGTGACCGACATACATTTAGAAAGCTATTCCTCCTCTTCTCCTCAGCTTAAATTGGATTTATTGGTGCTTTTGATTTTTAACAGCTTTAAAAAAAGATAAAACATCATCTTAATCATTCTGCTCCTGAAAATGTTTGTACTGATTAAGGTTTTGAGTTCCCTCAGCAGAGTGAGCAATGAAACCTTTTGAACTTCTGCTTCTGTGTTTTGATGTTGATCCATTTTCAGTTTGTTATATTAGAGCTCTGGACCAGGAATTTGGTAGGAGTGGAAGGAGGTCTGGGAGAGGATTGACCTCAGAAACGTCTTTGTTGTGTGTAATCCTTTTATTATTGAATTTTGATTGGAATCGGGTCCAGAATAGTTATTCCAGTTTTGGATGGTGTTGGCAGTGCTGAGGGTGGCATCCCAGGCCTCTGCTCTTTGCAGCCAGCTGAGCATCCGCTGCCTTTCTGTGCTCTGGAGGAGGCAAGGCTGAGGAATTCCCTGGGCCGTGTGCCTCAGGAATGTGTAGATTGAGGAGCCTTTTGCTAGAGCTTGGGCAGGTACAGCAGCAAAGTCCCAGTGACACATGAGTTTGCCCTTTCACCTCTACAGTGCTCAGGGCTGACTGTGTTTTTATTTTTATTACTGTGTTTAATCTCGTGGAACAGCCTGGCTTTGCTGGGCTTCAGGGATGGCTCGTTTTGACTGACCTGTGCCGTCATCTATACCAAGTACGTTCAGATGTCCCATAAACTGCTGGGTAGTTTTACCTGTTTTTAGCTGTTTCTACCCTTTTTCCTGGTTAATTTTGGCTTGCGTGCTTGCACAGCCTCTGACGCTGCCTTAGTCCACTTGTCTTGATAAGAAAAGATGGAAACCTCTATTAGTGCTGCCCTCGGGCTGTAGCTGTTTCTGAGACCTGCTGTGGTTTCATCTGAGTTCTCCTTCCCTGGGCTGACAGACCCTGAGAGCCTCTCAGTGGAGTTCAGGCCAACTCACAAAATACTTGGCACTTCTCACGGGGTTTGTAGCAACTTTGCTGTGTTTGTGCGTGGAACAGCCCTCATTCCTCCAAGTAAGGAACAGATGGAAGAGGTGTGACAGGGGGTTGGGTTCAGCACACGGTGCCCAGAGAAACTGTGGATGCCCGACCCCTGGAAGCATCCCAAGGCCGGGTTGGAGCTCACCAAGGGACGTGGCAGCCGTGAGCTCTCTGTGTGAGCCCCGTGTCTCTGTTTAGATGCAAACCTGGTTTGTCTGAAGTAGAAACCCCTGGAAAGCTTTGAAGTGCCTTTATGGCCCTCAGCTCCCTGTTCCTCATTACTGCTGCAGCCCTTTGTGCCGGCTCTCTCCTGGGCATGGCAGTTCCTGGGGCTCACACAGCCGGGGCCCTGCAGATTGAATCCAGATGGGTTTGTTGTGCATCCCAGCGCTAGGGAAACCTGCCCCTCCATCTCTGCTGCGCAGCAGGCTCTGCCTTGAGTCCTCGGGGAGATTCTTGCCTGATAAGGGCGAGATGAAGTCTCCTAAACCACCAAGACATTCACTGCTTTCATGTCTGTGTGCTTGTACCGTTACAGCCATGCTGTTTTCCCGAGGAAATGATTCAGATGTGGAAGACAGGGCAGTGTTGGGATCCCCTCAGCGCGCGCATGGGCAGCTCAGAGCAGAGTTAATGTTGAAGTTGTTGATATATATTACACAAATCAGAGAATCCTCTCAGAAAAGAGGGAAAAATTAAATGTATTGCCATGCTGGCAAACTAAATCTGTTGCTTTTCAGCTGATTTTTTTTTCCTTTGGGAGTTCCATGTTAGAGCAGCTCTGCACACACTGCATTCTTATCTTCTGAATCGGAGACATTGGGTGGAGGAGGAGTTTTTCCCTTGGGTTCCCACGGTTCTCTGTGATTACATAAAATCTGAACACTTGCATTAGGAGGTCGGCACTGATGATGCAGCACTGTCCTCAAACACTGCTCTCTGAAGGCTTTAAATCCCTAGGAAGAAATTACTTGCATTCAAAAATGAGATGAAATTTTAAACTGTCAGTTTATTGTGATCTGGAATTTTTGAGCTGGTGCTCTCTAACGCTACTTTGTATTGTATGGACAGAAATTTACCTCATGCTCTCACAAATGTACAGTGTTTTAGTGATGGAAATTGAAGCAAGAGTAACTTCAACAACAGCAGCCTTCTGGTAGCAGATCTGATGTAGAACTCTTCCGTTAGAAGAATTGATGTCACATGAAATCTGCAGCCCCCCAAAGATTTTGGCAAACTTAAACCACGACACGGAAGATTTCTGCTGCCTCTTCCCCTCCTACCCATGTTTGGATTTCAGCTGGCAGAGTCTGGAATGTGGCAGACTGGGGGCGGCTGAAGCAGTGTCTGTGCTGCCCAAGGATGGCCATGGGCTGAGGGTTTGGCAGCAGTCGGAGCTTCCTGGCATTAATGAAGCAGTTCCTCCTTGGGACACGTTCCAGAGTGACCCCTTGTCCTGCTCATTAGGTGATGGAACTCCTTCCAGGTGACTTCTCCAGAGGGATTTGGTCATTAGTTTCCATCTGCCAAGAGCAATGGGATGGGAAGGAAAATGTGAGCAGTACACGGTTTTTATGAAATAATGAGAGGTGCTAGAAAGCACAAATTGGGAGGTGCTGGGAGACTTTCAGCCTTCAGGATCCCATTGTTTGGATACTGTTTTCCTTCCTTGCAGAGTTCCTGCACTTCACAACTCTGCTGAGCAGTTTGAGTCATCCCACCGTGGTCCAGATGTGTGCTTTTAAGTACAACTGGCATTGAAGTTACACATACCTAACTGGATTGGTATGTTTGCTCCAGGGATTTTTGCACCTGTGTATGCTGGAAAGAATTCGTGTAAAATACCTGTACAGAGCCCCCAAGCATAATTTGGGCTGAGTTCATCAAGTGGGGTGCAAAACCCCTGGGCTGTGCGCAGACATTTTACCTTCTTCATTTGAAGTCTCTGGGTGAGCTGGTGGAATTGTTCCACAGTTGTGCTCCTGGGGCCAGGGGAGGAGAGAGGAGAGAGGAGGGTAAATCATGTGGACTCCCAGCAGTGGGAGAAGTGTCACATCCTGGCTGGTTCCTGGTACCAGCCTGTCCTTTCATTAAAGAACGGGCTCCTGAGCCTCGTCACTCCACAGCTGCATGGAGGCAACAATTATTAGGGACAGCTGATCTCCTGAAGAATTTGTTCCTCCTCCAGCTTGAGGTGTGAGATCACAGGGGTTTTGTTGAACACCTGAGCAATGCTTTGGGTTTGGGTTGCTCAAATTTGCCACTTCCTTCATGTTTCTGTTGCGATTCCTGTGCTGGTTTGAGGCGGCAGGGAAGGGGCTCGGTGGGAGCTGTGCCGCGTCACCTGCCACTCCAGTGTTCTGTTCCCACAGGGGTTGGAATGTTTGCTTCCTCTCCTCAGCACTTCGGAAATGTTCTGTGAGACACCAGCTGCTCACGCTGTGACTTTAGTCATTGTCACTCTTGTAAAAACATGTGTAGCTCAACGCTCGCTATTTTCCTTTGGGGTAGGGTTTTTAAATGCCAGTTTTCTCAGAAGTCTGTTGATCTAAATAGCTGGGGACATTTCCCTTCCTATGCTGATCTTCTGTAGCTGGAAGAAATAACTATGTGGCCTTTAGGGAATAAAAGAAAATATATTTTTCTGCTTTAAATGAGCCAGTTTGAAACCCTGTGCAAGGCCTTGGAAGGTTTGCAGGGCCAGGCTGAGGTTCCAGGTGTTGGTGCTTTGGCATCGGGGGGGTTGGGAGAGCCATAAGCCCCAGACTTTCTGTCTCTGGCTCTCAGCTACTTACTGGAAAACACACAAATGTTTTTATGGATGAGTGATTTGGTTCTGAGGTGTAACTGAAAGTCAAGAGCTTGCTTTTATTGCTGTGTGGTGGAAAGTCGTTTTCTCCACACAGGATCCATTGGTGAGGTTGGGGAGGAGCAGAACGTTATCAGGAGGGTCACGGGGCCTTTTCTGAGCTGTCCTTCAGTGGTAAAACAAAGTGATTAATCTGCCCTTCTTTCTTGAGGTCTGTGCTGGAAGCTGGGGGATTTCCTCCCCTGTCACATCCCCCTTGAAGTCCCGGCTTTGTTCTGGCCACAGCCTCTATTTCATGGGTACAGCTCCGGCTCCTCAGACAAGTTTCCATCCTGTGTCTCCACCCGCCTCAACTTCAAACACTTCATAAAGCTTTGGATCACTCTTAGCTTAAATATTTTCTTTTATTCTCGCATTTGTAAAGTAGGTCAGTCTTAAGTGTGACATTTTTTGTATAAAACAGCTTTTTCCAGGAGTTCTGTGGTTGATGAGTAACGGATATAAAAATTCAGTGTTTGATCATGACATTAAAGCTATAATTGATTTTGAGCGAACTGCTGTTCTGAATTCTGTAAAGAGAGTGAATGATTACTTTGGGCCTTATGCCTTTTAGTCACCTTCCTGGGCAGCCTCATATAAAGTTATTTTTTCCCAGAGATAGAACACTGGCTGTCCTCTCCAAGGACAGGGATGTCACTTGGTCTAGATAATCTTTTAAGGTCCTTCCAACTGAACCCAACTGTGATATCATTTAGCAGTGTTTTGGTTGTTAATAATGGGATATAACAACCATAAAACGATGATTTTTCATTGTTTTATAACAAACTTCTGTCTGTAGGTAAAGCCTGGTTGACCTAGATTAAAACATCCTGGATTGATGGGTGTCCTTAGGCAGAGAGCAGCGATGGCTTTGCTTTGAAGCTGCCCTTTGAGAATGGTTTGTCCCTTGGGGGTGTTCCTGAGGTTCCACAATATGAATTCCTCCTCCTGAACATCCCAAAAGCATCTGCTGGTTGTTTGGATGCTTTGGGAGGGGCAGCTGTAGCCAGGTAGGGGTCAGTCTCCTCTCCCAGGTGACAAGAAGAAACAGCCTCAGGTGGTGCCAGGGGAGGTTTTAAGTTGGATATTAGGAAAAAAATTGTCGGGGAAAGGTTTGTAAAGCATTGGAACAGGCTGTGCAGGGCAGTGGTGGAGTCTGCACCCCTGGAAGTGCTCAGAAAACCTGTGGCTGTGGCACCTGGGGGTGTGGGTTAGTGCTGAACGTGGTGGTGCTGGGCTGATGGTTGGGCTTGATGACCTTGAAGGGCTTTTCCAGCCTTAAGGATTCAGCAGTTCCAGCTTCCAAAGAAGCCTTTTCCAGGTTGCCTTTTCCACCCACAGTTGTGCAGGAAGATCAGGGACAGGGACATCCAGAACAGGCCACCAAGGACAGAGGTGTTCCATGCAGGAGCTTCAGTGCCCTGCTGCGACTGCTGCGTGACTCTGGGCCTGTGCTCTGCCCTGCCCATCCACTTCTTTACCAGAGGAGATCCCAGCTGATGCCTTCCTGGAGCCTTTTCCAAGCTGGTTCCTCTCCTGCTTGGATTTTAGTACGTGCTGCATTTCAGTCTGTGGGGAAGGGGTTTCTTGGAGGAAGCCCAACCTTCGTGCAGCAAATCCAAGTCCACAAATGTCAATTTAAATTCCTGCCAATCTGTCATCCCATTTTCTATTATGGACCAATTAGCCTGTGGCACCTCTTTATTTTTCTTAAAAAAAAAACAACAAACCAACAGGTTCCAAGGAATGTTCCCCTCTCCAGCTGTGAATTTCCTGGGTTCAGAAATCCCCCTTCAGTCAAGAGGGAAGCTGAAATCCAGTGCAGTGATCAGTGCTATATATTTTCTCCCCATGAAGGAGGAGGGGATTTTGGAGTGGTTCTGTGGTGCTGAAGCACAGAGGAGCCTTTGGATCATGTAAATCCTGGCGTGCCTTGGATTCAGTCGCTGGCATTGTTGTTCCAGTCTCCAGATCCTGGGTCTGGCCATGGCAAAGCAGCTTTATTGAAATAGCATGTTGGTATTTAAAACAATATTAATACTATATTTGATTCATTAGATCTCCAAAGGCAGTTAAAGCGTTTCCATGTGTGCGCTGTTGGTTCTGGCGGGGGGTTCTTCACATGGTTTTATGTGGTTTCAGACAACATTTTAGCACATTCTTAAAATACCCACAAAAGCCTTTATGTAAAATCTCATAAAGGTGAACCACATAAAAATTATTTTTTTCCTGTTTCATGTCATTAGGATCAAAGTACAGTAGGTAAGAATAAATTTCCCAAAACCTTGTTTCGGTCCCTCTCTTAATTAATGTTTCATGCTCGTAGCAAGGTCGTAAAGTGGGTAATGGGGAAACTGTCTGTGCACACTGTAATGTTCTCAGTGCCTGCCAGGTCATTTTGAGTGAATTCACTGATTCTGTATATGAAAAAGAATATGTTATATATTTTTTTTTAAGCAATCTCACTCTGAGAAGGGACAATAAGTGCTTCTCTCTGGCCTTTGATTCCCACTGCCAAAGGAGGGGTCACTTAGGCTGGAGCTGAGGTTCACTGCAGGACTGGAATTCCCATTAACTGCATTAACCAAAATCCATTTGTGAATTCCCCAGGGGGTATGAAAAGGGTGTTTGTTGGTTTGTTAGGCTGCAGTTGCCTGCTGGAAGCCTGGCTTTAGCGTGGCTGGGCAGCAGAGGGCTTTGCTTTTGCAGTGCTGTGTTAGCAGTGGCTGGCAAGTGGCACAGGACAGCGGGTCCTGCCCTGCCCAGCCGAGCTCAGAGAGCAGGGGCAGAGCCACCCATTCCAGGTGAAAGGCCGTGGTGAGTTAGCAGCAAGTTGTTCACCCCTCCTGAGGCCAGCACTGGTTTGGATACAGGCTTGGATGTCTGCACTGAAAGGGAATTGGGGCTCTTTGGTGGCTCTGCCCTCTTGAAGCAACGTGTTGGGCTGGTCTGGGAGGGCAGGGAATGTGCTGGAAGTGTTGAAAGTGTCACTGGCATTCATTTCCCAGTATCTTTTCTCCTGACTGTTGGCAAGGGTGGGCTGGTGTGCTTGAATCTGCAATGCCTCGAGGTAGTACATGAACTGCAAACTGCACAGTAAATTGACTTTTAAGCACCATTCACAACTGGAAGGCCCGTGGGTAGAAAGGAGGGGAGCACAGAGGTGGGAAGGTTTGATAATTTTTCTGTGTTGGCCATGAGGGATGATTTCCTCTCTGGCAGGAGAGGAACGTGTGGTCACTCCCAGGTGTGTGTGAGGTCAGAGGCAGAACACAGAGCAGGGTAATCTGCCTGACCCTCTCAGCTGCTGGGAACCGTCAGTCCTGGCAGCTCCTCGTGTCTTTGGATGATGAGATTTTGCCCTCCTGCAGGCACTGAAAAGTCTGACCACCAACATTTCGTGTTGCTGATGAAGTTGCCTCTCCTCCTTTCCAGTGACCCTTGTGTGCCATGGTCACCCCTGAGATCTGGGAGCTGTGTGCCATCAAAGAGCATTTATTCCCTTTTCCTTCATCCTCCCTGTGGCTGTTTGGTAACTGGAGAATGGAAGGGGTGAAATGCTGTTGCAGTTCCAGTTTTCTGGAAGACAAAATTGCTCCTCGTGCATCTTTCTTCAGCAGTCTTGGGTTGTTTACCATTATTTTATAAAGTGCATTTTCCATCTGCACCAGTGTCGTCCAGAGGGAGTGGGGCTCCACAGATGCCATTGCTCTGATGGTTTTCTGAGTGTGCTTTCAGCAGCAGACACCTGAGATTGAGGCAGTCTGGCTTATTTTCTCTTGTTTCCCATATCTGATGCTGAAATAATAAAACCTCATCAGCATCTCTGCATTTCTGAGATCGTGGTTTCAGTTCAGCTCCCTCTGCAGTAAATCAGTGTCAGCTTCACACAGGCTTTTGAGGCAGCAACATAAAGTTACTTACTTGCTCCCTTTTGTCTTAATTAGTGAACTTTGCTGTAAAGAACTTCCAGACTTTGCCAATAGTGAGGGAAAAGAGGGGGGGAAAAGACCAAACTGTAAAATAAAGCCTTACTCTCAGCCCACTTTGTAGCTCGTGCTTTTACCAGCTGTTGCAGGTAATTGGAATCAGAGGAATTGTTTGCTCAAGTCCTGTAGAAATCTGTAAATAGCTCTGGTTCTCACCAGACATTTATTCTCCTTCAGAGAAATGTGCAGTTGTTTTGTAATTAAAGTCTCTGCATTATGAAGTGATTTGAACTGCTGTGTCTCTGGGTGTGTAACTGGGAGAGTGTGCTGTCTTGAAAGAAAAAAATAATCCGTATTAGGACTTAGAAATTCTGCTTATTTTAGATTATTATTATTGATATCTGACTCTGGCTTGGGTCCTGCTTGCTTTTAACTTGCCTTTGGATTGCATCCTGCAGGTATTTTGAAGGTGGAGTCTCCTCTGTCTACCTCTGGGATCTGGATCATGGCTTTGCCGGGGTGATCCTCATTAAGAAAGCTGGAGATGGATCAAAGAAGATTAAGGGATGCTGGGATTCCATCCACGTGGTGGAGGTTCAGGTACAGCCTCTGGGGCAGCTGATACACCCAAGTGAAAACAAAACCCAGTTAATTCCAGACAATTAAGGAGCACAGGTGTTCCACTGAACAATGCAATATTGTGTCAGGGCTGTAAACTTCTTTCCCCTGTTAATTTTTGAAAATGCCCCGAAGCAATTTGGATAGAGATAAGTCAGGGCTGTAATCAAAAAGAATCCCAGAAGAATTGGAAGTATGTTACTTTCTGTGCATGTGATCCCGGGACGTGGGGGTTTTTTAACTTAAAGGGCTACAGATAAATATCACTAATTAGGTAATAAAAACAAGGTAATAGGATGGTAAATTGCTCTAACTAGATTTGTTTTGGAAAATTAGAGAAAATTAGAGGAATGTGCACACTTAGAATTGTCTTTAAGAGATGGTGCTACATGAGTGGGGTTAGACTTACCTGTCCTGTTGCTTGTGGGGTCTGCCAGGCCAGCCCCCATTCAGCTTTAGCAGGGATTTTAACCTTCTCTCTCTGTCCCTTTGTTCCCTTCCCCTGCAGGAGAAGTCCAGTGGCCGCACTGCCCATTACAAGCTGACCTCCACAGTGATGCTGTGGCTGCAGACCAATAAAACTGGCTCTGGTACCATGAACCTGGGGGGGAGCCTCACCAGACAGGTATGGCAGAGCCGGGCAGCCCTTCCCTCACTTCCACACCCAGCAGCCCCAGTCAGGCCCAGAAAGTTGCTTTTGTGAGGTGTTGTATAAACATCTCTTCTCCTGCTGTTCTGCAGCCCAGTGAAATGGTGAATGTGGTGTGTAATTAGCAGAAAGCCCCTTGAACTGTGCTGGGCACGGTGGAGCTTGCAATTAAAAACACAGAATGTTCAGCAGGAGTTTAGACTTGCTTGTAAGTCTCAGTTTGTCTTTTGGTATTCCTGAATTTTTATACTTCCATGCGTGTTGCAGATATTTTTATCTGTAAGATTTGCCCACTTTCTTGCTGGAAGATTCCAGTAGGATTATAAAAACACAGGATGACCTCTTTTCTTATGTCTCTCTTTTAAAAGCCAGCTAAGCCACTGTGAACAAACCTGTGTTTTGCACTGACTGTAGGACTTTTAAAGGACATCAGTTATACAACATCTTCCTTTGGTGTTTTCTTCCTGCAGTACCAGAACACTGATTTAAAAAAAAAATCTCCTAAAAAAATAAGATAAATCCGTCCTAAACATTTGGGCGTTCTGTGCCAGCATTAATTACTCTGACTGCCTCCTGAGAGCTGGTTTTCACCAGGAAGGTGCCAGACTGGCTCATCCCAGCAGTGCTGCTGGGTCCCTGACAGGCAGGATCTGCTGAACTGGACTTCCTTGGGTTGAGGGTGCTCCTGCCCCAGCACCTGCCAAAGGCTTCTGTCTCCCTGCTGATGAATTGGGGTTGCTTTGGGCTGTGGAAGTCAGTGACTCGAGCAGAGTAATAAACTCTGGAGGACAGGAGGCACATTGTAAGGTCATGAGTGACTGGAGAGATTGGCAGCAGCTGAAACTCCTTTATGAGCCTTCCCAGGGCAGACTGGGGCTCTCCATACAAAGGACAATGCAGACTCTGTTAAAAACCTCATGGTTTTGTACAGGTTTGAGCCAGGTGAAGGCAAGAAGGGTCTGGGACTGCAGAGGGACTGAATTTGGGTTAGTCTTGCACAGCTTGCCCCAGCCTGGGTGATTTTTCTTTCCACATTGTTGACCTTGAAGAAGCTGGTGGAAAAGCAACTGAAGGAAAAAGGCATCTGGAGACAGTTTTGAGCCTTTTTTTTTTTTACTCTTTTTGCAGTAATTACACCCGAGTTATGGTGACCCGGACAAATATTTAATCACAGGCCTTGCTAATCCTGTAAATCAGAGCTGTGAAGTGCAGGCCAAGGGCTTGACTCTGGCTGTGGCCTCTGGAGCTCGAGCTGTGCCAAGGAAAACAAGGGCCTGTGGAGAATGGGTGTCCTCAGTACACCTTGGCCTGGGCTGCTGGGCCTTGTTTGGTTTGACTTTCCCTCTCAAAGCTTCGGTGGGGAGATTCATGCTTCTGTCATCGTTTTAGCAGCAGAACATTGGATTCAGATGTGGTGCATTAAGCCAGGGCTGGGTTCCAGTGTCAGTAACGGCGCAGCAGCGCCGGGGTGAGGATGCACAGCTCCTGCACAAACAGGGCAGCCTGGGGGGCACATCCCAGCAGAAACCTGCAGTCTCCACGCTGCCTCGAGGTGTTCTGTGTGAGGAGGAGCTGTTTGTCCCCAGCTGGAGGTTTACCTGCAGCTGGACTAAACTCCTGAGTGCAAGGCTTGGGCTTTGCTCTAAATCCGGTTTGCCACATCACCCAGGGACTGCAAGTTTTACTTCTTCTCCTGTTTTGGTCAGCCCTTTATACAGCCTGCAGCAAACTGAGCCAGCAGAAGTTGGTTTTAGTTACCTCTTGGATGGCATGTTACAGTTTCACCTTGACAATAGCAGTAATATTTTGAAAAAACTTTGTGCATGGTAAATTTACATGGTTTTGGTCAACTCAGCATTTAAGCTACTTGACCACCTTTGATCCTAAAATGAGAGTAGCAGATGTCCTGGTGTTTGAGAGGAAGCTTTTGAAGTGTTCACAAGCTTGGTCATATCCTGGCTTACACACTGGTGGCAGAGCAGCCTCCCAGTGCTTGGAAAGGGAAGTCTGGTGAGAGCCATTCCTGCGAAACCAGTTTGGCCTCGGAGCTGCAAGTGGGGTATTTTTTGAGTGCTGATGGAGTGATCAGCTTGGTGGCCAGGACAGGCCAGAGGAGCAGCTCAGGGAGTGCCACGTGGTGGAGCTGAGCTTAGAGCTGGAATGAGGGTCCAGGAATAGCTGTTCTGTGCAGTCACTTCCTAGAGCTGAGAGATTGTTGCCCTGCACCCAGCACAAACGGGGATTTTGTTGCCTTTGTCAAGACCATTTGAAGAACTTAGCCCTTCTTGAGTATGCCCGGACTCATTCCTGCAAGGCTCCACTTGGGCAGTTCCTG
This sequence comes from Dryoscopus gambensis, assembly GCA_013389985.1. Lineage (NCBI taxonomy): Eukaryota > Metazoa > Chordata > Aves > Passeriformes > Malaconotidae > Dryoscopus > Dryoscopus gambensis. The sequence continues at coordinate 227,263 of WEIT01027161.1, forward strand.
AATGCTGCACTGGATTTTTGAGAATGAGTTTTTTCCTCTCTCTTCAAGACGCTGTGCTTGTTGCTGGGGCTGCCCCTGGATCCCTGGCAGTGCCCGAGGCCAGGCTGGAGGGGTTTGGAGCAGGGGTTTGGGAGAGTGGGAGGTGTCCCTGCCCAGGGCAGGGCTGCCACTGGATGGGCTTTGATCCTTCCAACCCAACCCAAACCATTCCAGGATTCTGGGGTTCGCTTGGAGTGTTCCTACAGCTGCCTTGGGGCCACGTGGTCCCTCCTGGGTAGATCCTGCTCAGAGCTCACATCCCTCGCCTGTGTCTTACTTTTTCATATACTGGCAGTTGACATCTCTCTTCCAATGCCTTGAACTACTTTTCCTTTGTTTTCCAAGTGCAGCTTTTCATCTGCTACAAGATGAGTTGTCTCTGTTTCTAGGAGGAAACATTTTACATTTGTGAGTGGGCAGAGTAAGGGAAGGGGGAGACATAGTGGATTCAGCCTCTTTTGGGAAGTTGAAAACTCCCCTCAGCATAGCTTAATTTACTTTACCTGGTGGATTTTGGAATTTCAGGCTTTTGGTTTATCATTTCAATTACAGAATTTCAGATTCTGTCCTGATCCAGTAGAGAAATGGGTGCATAAACACACACAGGAGTGTGCAACACAAACCCCCGTGTGTTGTCACACCCACTCCTTTGTATCATTTATCTGTATTTATAGCTGTGTTATGTGTGTGCACGTTTAACTCACCTGAGAGGATGAGATCAGCCCTTCACCAGCTCCAGGCACACAGGATCCCTGGACTGTAATTCTGCCCTGAAGACTTGGGGAGAGTTAAGGCTGAAGTGACATCTTCACACTGGACACTTCATTAGGTCCTGGCTGCAGCAGTGCCTCTGTAGGGCAAGGACTCTGCTTTGCCCAGTTTGGCTGTAATTTTTAGGAATAAATGTTGTTCTATGTAAACACTGCCAGAGAGGACGCAGGGAGCAAGGCTTGCAGGGAAATGAAACGTGCCAGCAGCTTTTCAATTACCTTGCACGTTCTCCGGGGACTGCAGGTACCTCCCACCCCTCCTGATAGAAGCCAGATGTTTGGCAGATGATTTCCCTGGCAGATTTCGGGGTCCCGTCCCCTCTGTGTACACTGGAATCACTTGTGTCATTAGCCACGGCTCCATTTGAGGTTGGCTGCATTTTGAGGTTTCATTAGGCTGCACTTTTATTTAAGGTAAGAGCAGCTGTGTGATCCTGTTTCACTTCATGCAAAGGAGATGTAAAGGCTCCCCGTTTCCTGGCAAACGCTCAGCACTGCACTTTGCTGGATGGGCTTCTGCAGCCCCCTCCTCCCAAGCAGGACGAGCAGGTGCCTTCCTGAGCTGTCCTGGTGCACAAAGAACCTGTCTGTGTGTGCTTCCTGAGCTGGGATGAGCCCTGAGGAAGTGAGTTTGCTGAGAAAGAAGTTGGCTCCAAACCTACAGTTTATTTACATTTGGAGATGTGGGAAGGGGAGGATGTAAAGTCATAGGGAAGTGAGGCCTGAGATTTTGGGGGGGGATTAAAGTAGCACAGACGTGTTGATTTTTGAACTTGGAACACTCTCTAGCGAGGGCAGAAGGTTTTGCAGAGCTGGATGAAGGCTGGGCTGTGCAAACAGAGCAATCCCTGCGAGCAGGGAGAGCTGCCCTGGGAGCTGCTGCTGCTCAGAGAAACCCCAGCAGAGCCTTTCTGCCATTTATCATCACAGGGAATCCCTGTGCTGGGCAATTAGGAGACTCATCCGTTTCCATCAGGGGCAGCTTTCATGGAAAGGCTCATCCCACCGACTTCCAGATGTTGTAGCTTTGTTTTTCCACCAGTGGGATCTTCTTGTGATCCTTGAGCTCCCCCTCAGCAGTTGCCTGGAGTCTCTCTGATCACCAGCTGAGCAGTGTTTGGGTGAGGGACAGCAGGGGTGTGCTGACAGGGGCTGTCTGGGGAATTATTTCTGCCTCACTTTCCTATCGTGAGGGTGGGCAGGCCCTGGCACAGGGTGCCCAGAGCAGCTGTGGCTGCCCCTGGATCCCTGGCAGTGTCCCAGGCCAGGCTGGACAGGGCTTGGAGCACCCTGGGACAGTGGAAGGTGTCCCTGCCCATGGCAGGGGTGGAATGGGATGGGCTTTAAGGTCCCGTATGGATTTCACAGAGTTTCAGTTCTGTCTGAGCTGAGAAGGAGCAGAGGAGTTGAGGAGGTCTGGAAGGTGGCAGGTAAAGGTCGTGTAGCATCCCCAGGCTTGCCCATGGGTTTGGCTGGACACTCTGGCAAAGGAAATAGGATGTGTTTGGCTACCTTGGTGAGAGCAAATCTCTGTGAAGGGATGGGGTCAGTTCTGAGCTGATTCCTGCAACACTGCAGGCCCTGCAGAGATCACAACCTCCATTCACTGGGTTACAGTTTGAAATAAGTGCTGGAGACACAGGCCAAACTTTGCCTTACTGATATCCCAATAATTCCACATATTTTCCACCTGGAGCCTGCAGCCTGCCCACTGCCTGTGGCTTTGGGAGCCCTTGGCACACGTTGCTGTTTGTGTTTCATTAAGGGGATTTTCACTTTGCTCCGTGGCCAGAGCAGCTGTGGGTGTTGTTGGCTTTTCAGAGCAAAATGGAGGATGAGTTCCCTTCTACCTTTCCTGGTATTTTCAGACACTTCCATGATGAAACAAAGTGTTTATCCAGCTTAAATGTCTCTCTTTATATTATTCCTCCGAATAATGTTTACAGAAAGCCCAGACAGCTGCTTTATTCCGTGCAGGAAACATCCAAAGTGACCAGGCAGCCCTGGAGATGTCCCAGAGGAGTGAGTTTCCCTGTGAGTCAGACTCGGAGCAGATGGCTGGGGGAGCCAGGCAGGGGAGCCGGGCCCTGGCTCTGCACCGGGGCCGGGGCTGGGCCGGGGCTTGGCTCGGGCTGGGGTTTGGCTGAGCCCGGCAGGCAGGTGGGGAGTGACAGGGGGAGGGATGAGCTGCTCCCTAACATCACCCTGCAGAGGGAATTGCCCCTCGAAGCAAATCAGCCCCTTTGCTCAAGCAGCAAAAGCCCTGCTGCTGCCTGAGCCTGTGCAGGGCCAGCCGCCGGAAGGAACCTTTAAAAACCCCAACAACTCAACAAAACCCAACTGTTTGTGGGACATGGCTGATCCTGACTCTGCACTCCATTAAACAGCCTCTCGTAACATCTGGCCTTCCAGAGCACATAAAAATGTTTTCCTTCTGGCAGCAGTTTTTATGGAGATGTAATAATACACGTTTTTTTTTTTTAAAATAATTCTATTTTCAGATTCTGCTTCTTACCATGGAGCTGGGCCTGTCCAGGTGTGGAGGAGGCACAGCAGGGAGCCCCTGGCAGTAACTGCCCCATTGCCAGCTCCCAGATGCCCCAGATTTGGGCAATTTGCTGATGGTTCCCAAACTGCCCATAACGTGTGTGTGTGTGTGTGTTTGTGTAGTTCAGGTTTGCACTGTCCCTGCCCTGCAGCTGGATCCCTTCTCCAGGCACCGTGTCTTCATTCCATGTAAACAGTCTAAAGGCAAAATTAAACGTCCTGCTGCTCTTTCTCCCCCTCTTCCAGGTTATCTTTTGCCTTCGGGGGTCCAACTAAATTACACGCTTCCCCAAGCCTGTTACAGACTTGGCTTATTAGCAGAAACCTGTAGCTGGCCCGGATTTTTAAACTCTGCCCTGAGGGAGGGATAGGAGCAGATGGATAAGAGAATTCAGTGGGATTAGTGAAACCCTTTGAAGACTGTTCTTCCCACTACATTTGTCTCCCAGTTTTGTTTTCGTGCTGTCTCAGCAAATCTCGCTGAGGTTCCTGGGTATGATGTTCATTGTCCAACAGCTTGGCTCTGTCTTGGCCTCAATTCTCACCTCAGGAACTCTGGGGAAGATGGACTTTCCCTGAGCACAGACCACGGAGGGCCGTGGGATGGGTGTTCCATGAGGCACAGTCAGATGGAATCAGACTGCTCCCAGTTTTGGTGTCGGGGTGGAAGATCTGCCCTGGCTCAGGGACCCGTGTCCTGTTCAGGCCCTGCACTGAGGGCCCTGGGGTCATCGTACACTTGAGTTGTTCCTGCTCCGAATTTCTCTGCAAGAGGCACTCGGCTGTCCCCCAGCGGGGAGGGAGTGGCTGCTGTGGGGCCTGCCTGCAGCAGGGCTTGCTTTGGTTCCTGTTTTCATTCCGCCACTTCTCCGTTACCAACACGCGCCCGTGGCCGGTGCTGGCAGTTCCTCAGCGTGTTCTCCTCTGTTTGCACGCTGGAGGAGCTGCTGAGACCCTTCTCCCGCCCCTCCTGGCCGCTGCCCTGCCCTCAGATTCCCTGTGATGGATGGATCTGTGCTTTCCTTTGCAGATGGAGAAGGATGAGACTGTGAGTGACTCCTCTCCGCACATAGCCAATATCGGGCGCTTGGTAGAGGTGAGTGCAGGTTCTGTGGCCTGAGTTTGGTCCCATCCCTCAGAATTTTGTTGCTTTTTCTTTACAAACAACTCATTCCTGTTGTTTCTGGGTGTGTGATGGCTCAGTGCTCTCCTTCCATCACTTGCAGCTGTTTGTGGGTACAAAGCCACCCCTCTGCCCTTGGTGTCCTGCTCAGCTCTGCAATGACCTCCTGGCAGATGGGCCTTCCTTTCCTCAGCACTAATTAACAACTTCCTCCCCCCATATTTGCTTCTGCAGCCCCTTTTGGGGAGAATTATTTCAAATCAGGTTGCTACACACCGCTGTCCCTTGGACTGGAAGTTCAGTGTGTATCAGGTGCTTATGAAATCCCCTGGGATTGGGTTTAGTGTTGGGTTTTGTGGCAGCTGTCAGTCCTGGAAGCTCAGCACGAGGAGTGGAGCTGCTCAGAAGGTGCAGCACCACTTTGCTGCTTCACTGCTCTGTCCTGAGTGAAGGTGTTCCAGATTTCCTTCATTGTTACAGCCAAGAAAGGAGGAAATTCTCAACTGATGCATTTTTAAGGGAACTGATAAATTAAAGAAAGGCAGCTGCTTCTTTTTTGATCCCTTTTTAAAGTTTTGTGCTTAAGTGAAAGCAACATAATGAAAAAAGCTGCTTTGTTACAAGATGTCTCTCAGAGCTCTGTTGTGGAGCTTCAAGGAACAAGTCAAAGATCCAAAGTCACCCCTCAGCACAGAGCTGTGGATTTGGTTATCCTGAAGGACTGACTTGGCACTCGGGGCCCGTTCAGTGCTCGGGAAGGTTGGGGCGAGCCGCGTTCTCCTTCCCTGCAGAACACGAATGCTGGGGAGGAGCTGCCCTCTCGTGGTGCAGAGAGGTGCCCGAGCCTGGAGGGACGGGCTGGGAGGAGAGAGCAGGAAGGAACAAAGCCTTTGGCGGGGCAGGGGCCGGTGGCTTTGGGGGAATCTGGGCGCTGGGAACGCTCCGGGCGTTGTGCTCACGGGGACGCCGGTGCTGCTCCGTCCCTGCAAACAGCTGAGGGGACTAAAGAGCTGCTGTCTTCCTTTCTTCCCAGGACATGGAAAACAAAATCAGAAGTACACTGAATGAGATTTATTTTGGAAAAACAAAGGACATCGTGAATGGGCTGAGGTAAGGGAGCTGCGGTGGGTGGGGACCCTTCGCATCCCTGCGGTGCCACTCCAGCCTTGAGCTGCTTTGTCCCCTCCCTGTGCTTTGGGACAGGATTTGTTGTGTGGAGGTCAGGGAACTCTTCTACTGCAGAAAGCTGAAGCAATGTTTTAATCTCTTGTTCCCTCGCCAGGAGTGGAACAGCCCAACTAACACTTGAATTTTTGGATTATTTTTCATGGGGTTTATTCTTGACAGTCTTGCAAGCTGTACTTAAATTCTGTCTTCTCTTTCTACTGTCCTTAAAAACAGTCCCAGAGTCATGACATGAGTGGTTTGTGGTATTTAGACTTTGATTTAAATTCTGTCTTTGTCTCAACACCACTGGTCAAAATACAGTACAGATTAAATTCCCTGTGCCTTTCTGGAGGGAAACTGTGTTGTACTTTTCAACCCCTGCTCATTCCTGGACAGGAATTGGACATGGAGATCCCAAGCTGGTAATTCTCGTGCTCACAGAGGAAAGCACAGAACTGTGATGCCAAATCACTGCATTGTAAAGTGCAGAGACCTCCCAGCACAGTGTGGTAATGGAGAATAACCAAAGGGCACAAATAAATGCTCCGCGCTTCTCTCACACACTGAGATGCAGAAAAGGAGAGAAAAACGGTGTTAATTAAATATTTGTGCTGCTGTGTGGGCAGAGGGAGCAGCAGGACCCGTGAGAGGAGTTGTGGGCCCTGCTGCTCTGGGTTTTGCCCCAAGCCCAGCTCAGAACAGCCTCAGTTTCCTTCGTGCTGAGCAGGGTTTAGCTAGGAAGCATTTATTACCATCAGAGGGAATCTGTACCAGAGTCTTTCTCTCGTGAACGTTTTTGCCTTGAGCTGTTGAATCTCTGCTGTCTCCCCCTCCCTCAGTCTCAGTCCCGGCCCTGTGTGCAGCCCGTGATGGAAACACCTGGAGCGTGCAGCTCCTCCGGCCTTTCCCTGCTCCTCCTCACCTGTGTGTGTCCCCTTTTCCTCCCTGGTGCTTCCCAGAGCCCCAGCTCTGTGTTTCCCAACTCTTCTGACTGTTCTTTTCCCTGTTTGCTCCCTGGTTTCCCACTGCTCTCTGTAGATCTATCGATGCTATTCCCGACAACCAAAAGTATAAGCAGTTGCAGAGGGAACTTTCTCAAGTGTTGACCCAGCGCCAGATCTACATCCAGCCTGATAACTAAACCAATCCAGGTACCCTCGCTGCCTGTGAGGTGTGAGCCAGCACTAAACCAGGACTCACCAGCCCAGCCCTGCATGGTAACCGGGCAGAACTAACCCCTAATCCCGCAGGCGGGCTCGCCCCCGGGTTCCTCCTTCATGCGGCCACTAAACGCTGTGGTTCTTGTTCTCAGTGTTGGCTCCTCCCCCACGGAAACCTCACGCTCGGGACTGTGGCAGGATTTACCACTTTGCACTCTGGCTTGGGAGCAGGAAAGGAGCACGTGGTCCCGTGCCTGGAGTGGTGTTGCATTGGGCCCATTGGATCCAGCAGCCCCGGGACTCTGTCCCTTGGGCACCGGCAGTGTTTTACACCTGTGGTGCACCACTTCCATGAAGAAATTCCCTGTAATCCCAGTGCCCTCCCTGCAGAACGAAATCTTGGGAGTCTCACAGTTTGGAAAACAAAAATGACTGGTACTTGCCGTGAGTTGAGAGCAAACGCGCGCTCGCCCACACTCCCGTGCCCATGAGCCTGGTGGATTTTGAATTTCCTTGGGGCTTGAAACCCAGTTGTGCTCAAGCTCACTCAAACATTCCCAGCCTCCACTTGCCTGTGCTCTGCACAGCCTCCAAGGGGATTTGTTGCTGTGCTCTGGTTTGCTCTGGAGCTCTGAGTGTCAGGGGCACGCGGCAGTGACTAACCCCGAGCCAGCCTAACCTTCCACTCCAGTTCCTAACGAGTTACAGATGTTGTTTCAAACACTTTCAGCTGACGAAGGGGGAAACTCACTATTTGTTGATAGTGGCCAAGAACCACTTCTTCAGCCTGTGAAAAATGCAAATAGAAATGTGTATGTTCTTATTAAAGCAGCAGAAGTCTCCAGAGACAAGAGAATGGAAATGCTGTTATAAAAATGGTAGGAAAAGCACCACCACAAAGAGACAGCAACCAGGGAAAATAAGGTTGCTCTGAATCACAGAATCCCAGACTGGTTTGGGTTGGAAGGGCCCTTAAAGCTCATCCAATTCCAGCCCCCTGCCATGGGCAGGGACACCTCCCACTATCCCAGGTACTGTAAAGGCTGGGAAATGTGGTTTAGGTGGGGAGAAATCCTACCCAGCTGGATCCTACCACTTCTCTGTGGTGGCCACTCTGGAAAAGTCTGGTTCTTGATAGAACCCATTCTATCAATTTATTTGAGAGGGGCTTTTTTAGGAATGGAAATTTCTTATTGTCTCATTGGAATTGGAGGTTCCTCCACAGGCATCTCCCAGGGCACCGATCCCAGGTGATTCCTGAAAGGTGGAGCTTTTCCTGTGTACTCTCAGACAAAGGGAAGCCCTGCAATAGCCTTGTGACAGTATCTCTGTTCTTCTGCTGCTGCTTTGATCACTTACTCCCAAGGGAAGGTACAAAAAAAGGCCAATTTGAGGCCAGAACCTCTGGCTGCTTTTCCCACCGGTGCAAAGGCCGGCAGGAGGTTCCGAGGCGCCCGTGGGTGAACGGTCTGCAGGAGGGCAGAGCTCCCCAGCCCGGCCCTTCTCCGGGGTGGGGCTGCCTTTTCTCTGGGCTCCGGGGGAGCAGGAGCGCTAACCCCCTTGGCTGGTGGGACGCTGGGCTTCTTCCAGTCTGTGACACAAAACCTTGGGGATCTCCTCCGGCAGCCGGGGGCTGAGCGGAGCTGCTGGGGAAGCCTTCGGTGCCGTCCTTGCCAGAGTGAGTTTTGCTTTTTGTGTTCTCACCGAGCGTTCACGTCGCCTTCTGCTTCCCGGGGTCCAGCTGAGCCTGGGCTGAGCCTGGGCTGAGCCTGGGCTGAGGGGCTTCTCCTTCCTCCTGCCTTCCCGGACTCTTCCCAACCCTTCCCTCCCCTGCGCCACCTCTGACCCGCCTTTCCTTCTTCCCCGCAGGTCTGTGCAGACTTTTGCAGACAAATCAAAACAAGAAGCTCTTAAAAACGACCTGGTGGAGGCTTTGAAGAGAAAGCAGCAAAGTTAAAGTCCTGTCCGTGCTAACCAGCCATGCCATGCACTCGTTAGGTTCCTTTCGTAGAGAATCATCCCCCGCCCTTTTCTGTTCGTCACGTCACGATTTGCATCCAGTACTCTCCATGCAGCGCCATCCTCTCCCCATGAATAAAGCTGTACAAACTTTTTCAGTCTCTGAGGCCTACTTTGCACCACATTTTACTATCGAGACCTTAGGCTCTGTTTCTGTAGAAGTCCATGTATTATTTTTTTTCTTCTCCCCCCCTTTCCCACCCTCCCCCATTTATATGCATCACCACGGATCATTGTTTGTCTTTTCCTCCCTCACCCCCTCCTGCCTTTTGTTACATTGGTGTAAAAAATGTAAAACAAAAATTTATTAAATACTGTGGTGTGTGAAAGAGGAAGAACTGGAAAAACAAAAAAAAAAAAGAAAAATAATCTATTCCACGTATGTTTGGGGGCTGGGCACGGGGGCTGGCTGGAGGGAGGGAGGGAAGAGAGGGTGTTCCTTGGGGTTGTACGATACTGAGTAACCCAGATGTGCAGGAGATGGTGATTTGGAGACCTGCTGAAAGTTCTGCTCTTCTATAGCCTGGTTCCAAGGCGCTTTTCTGTCAATTTTTATGGAATGCAAAAGGGGTTTTTGTTTTGATTTTTTGTTTTTTTGTAAAGCTTAAATTGAATCTACATCTGATACTTGAGCCTCCATACTAAAAAATGGAAAAAAAAAAAAAGAAAAAAAAAAGACTAAAACAATAAAAACAAAAAAAATCCCAGGAAGAAGTGTGTGTGTGTGGTTGTGTCCTACTTGTTTCTCTTTGCTTCCTTCCTGAAGGGTCTCCAAGCTTTGGTTGGTTTTCCTCCTTTTCCCGGGGAGACTGAGCTGCACCTCCCAGAGCACCCCTGCTCCCCGTCCTTCCCTGGCAAGGACTCTGTGCTGGAGTGCAGGGCCCCGAGAGGGGGATAAACTCATCAGTGCTGGGAATAAACTCATCAAGCTGATGATAAATTCATCAAGGAGAGAGAGAGGGCAGGAATGGAAAACCAGAGTGAGCAGAGAGGCAGCTCCTCCACTGGGGAACGGCAATGGAGCCACTTCCCCAAGGAATCCACGCAATTAAACATGGGTGAGGCAAAAAATGAGAACTTAGTGAAATGGGACTGTGAGACTCATTGGGAAAGAGGCAGGAGCTGCCAGGCAAAGCAGCAAAATGAAACCCAGGCAGGCAGGTGGGGAAGGATGTGTTTTATAGATGGGTGAGCCGAGCTAATTAAAATAGGTGTGGACTGAGCACTTTGGTTCTGCTGCTCCTTCCCCGCTGGATCCAGCCCTGGGTGTCTTCCAGGAGGAGCTGAGGGGGGAGTTGGGAGGTCACAGTGGTGCTCGTGTCTGTGGCAGGTCTGTCATCCCTGTCCCTTCCCACGTTTTTCAGCACCAAGGAAGCTCCAGATCACCCTCGGGAGTCGCAGCCGTGACCGGGCTCAGCTGTGGGGTGCTGGAGCAGCGAAGAGCAGCTGAGGTATCCAAAAATTCCCTTTATCCTGAAAGCATCTTTGGTATCAAAGAGGCACGAGGTGTCCCAGCAGCATCCCGTGCCATCGCCTTGGCACAACGTGTCACCCACGGGCTCGGGGCCTCTTCTGCCAGGAGCCACCAGGATGGAGGGGCCGGTTTGCCCGGCCCTAAGGCCACCTTCCTCACTGCATCCTCCTCCTCCTGCTCCCCCTGCGGGGCAGGGCCCTCTGTCAGCAATCCGGGCTCCCATCCTGCTCCCCAAGGAGGGCATCCCTCTCCTCGAGGGCTCCGGGCCGTCCTCCCCGGTACGCCAGGAACTGGAAGGAGATCTGGGGAGAGGTCAAGGCTCTGCATGCTCACGGGGTGATGCTCCGGGCGTCACCTCCCAGAGGAAGGAGTTTGTGCCAGCAGAGATGGGAATGGGACGAGGAGCTCAATGCAAACCAGGGGCTGGGGCATTTCCCAGCTGCTGGTGCAACGCCCCAAATCACCCACGGAGCAGCATCACCCCACCTCTCCTGCCCATCCCTGCCTGTTCCACTCCCTGCCAGGACCTGCCAGCAGGACAGGATCCCACCCCAGGGGAAAGGATACAACCACGTCCAGGGCCAGGACGCCCAGGCTGCCCACGAGCCAGGGCAGGTGGTGCAGGACGTAGTCACCCTGGCCCTGCCCCGGCTCCGGGTTCTTCAGGAGGACGCTGAGGCCGTACAGGGAATTCCCCAGCATCACCAGGGCAAAGAGGAAGTAGGAGATCCCGCTGGTGGATTTCCTCTTGTACTGGGAAAAGAGGGAGAGGAGAGGAGCTTGGCTGCAGCTCTCCTAAATCTCTCTACAAAGTGATATTAATCATCCTCTCCCCCCACAGGAAAAAAAAGAAGAAGAAAAGAGGTGGTGACTCAATGCTGAGAGTCTTTCAGTTCCCCTTTGGCTTGTAAATAAGACAAAATCAAAGCCCCACCCTCAAAATATTGGTAGGTTAAAGGGAGAGGAGAAAAATAAATACAGAGAAATGGTCCCTTATGGAGTGATCAGAGATGGGGCCTGGGACCTCCAGGCAGAGAGGAGAAAGGAGAACCCCGCTGAGGAGAAAGATCAGAGCCCCGGGGTCCCAGGCTGGGCACTCACGTTGGTGCAGATCTGGGGCACTCGGGAGCACAGGTAGAGCACGGAGGAGATGGAGCCGATGGTAAATCCAATTATTTCAGTCCTGGAGAAAGGCTGCAGGGCAGGGACAGGGACAGGGACAGGGACAGGGACAGGGACAGCACCCGTGCTCAGAGCCCCAGCACAGCCACACCCAGCCTTGGCCGTGCCCAGCTCCCTCCCCTGACAGCCCGGTGATAATTACAGCTGATAATCATATTTCACTTTGCCACAGGAAAATACACAGTGCAATCTGTTATAACGGGAATTGGGCTTATTTGCATTGTTTGGAGAGCTCCTCTTCTCCTGCCAGAGCAAACCTACCTTTTAGCCAGTTGAGTTACCTTGCTGCACTTCCTTGCTTGTTTGATTTTCAGTAATATATATAAATGTGGATAGTTGGAAAAAGAATTAAAGGGGAAAAGTCTCTCCAGTTTCCTGAAAACAGTCTTTTTAAGCCACATTTTTTAAGAGTATGTCCACCCTATGCAGCTACCTGAGATAAATCTGTTTGCAAAGAGGGATGTGGGAAATGTGAGGTTTGCTGACTCTCGGGCAGGCACACAGAAGTGCTTGAAATTTGAAGTGAAAATGCCCTGAAATGTCTGAAATCCTGCAGCAAACTGTTCTGAATTTTGGAGCAATCTTTGGAAAAGCCCTCTTTCCAGTGTCACCTTCCTAGAGTGTAACAGCCTCCTGGAGAACAATTTGGTCCTAAAATAGGAACAACCCCTCACCCCAAAACACGGGGTGGGGCCCAGGGTGGTTTTTTGGGAGTGTGGAGCGAGATCACAGCATGCAGCAGGACACATCCCCACCCAGACCTCCAGCCCATCTCCCAGGTTTAGGGACTGGCTCACCTTTGGTCCCAGCTCATCCCCGGGAGCTGACAGCAGGGACCTCCCTTTGAAGGTGCCCAGCTCCTCGGTGCTGGCACTGCCCAGGAGGGAGAGGCCGGACAGGGACCCCACGGAGAGGAACACAAAGGCTGCGTTGATGGGGGCAGGGACTGCAGGGAGTCAGACAGAGCCTGATCAGGGAGAATCCAGCAACCCCCAACAGCCCCGCGGGTGCCAGGACTCCCCTGGGGTGAAGAAACCTCCAAACTCTCCCTTATCTCACCAAGGGACTGAGCAACCTCTGAACTCTCCCTTATCTCACCAAGGGACAGGGCAGTGGCTGCTGCGGGTGAGTGATGTGATTTATCTCCCAGTGATGTGGCCAATTTGTACCTTATCAGGGAGGAAACTGCTCCTATCTTGGTTTCTTTGGGTTTAGGGCTCTTAAAATTCATCCCCTCTGTAAGATTTCACTGTCTTAACTCACAACAGCCACTCTCAAACCCCAGCAAGCTCTGCTGTGGCTTATTTATTAGTAGTGATTTATTATTTTCCAGTCATTTTTTAGTGATTATATTCAGTAAACTAGCTCTCCAGCTTAACAAAACGACGTGTCTGATGGGTCAAGTATCAATTAATTGGCTAACAACTTTACATGTCTTTACTAAGTGAAATAACTGTCCCTGTTTGGGGTTCAGCAGTGCTGGAAAGGGGATTTTCTCTGTTTTCTCTGGCTGTTTGAACCCTGCAGGAGCTGCTCACGTTCCCTTTTCAGTCCAGCTGAACAGACGGAAACTTCCCTGTCAAGGCTGGAGCACTGACCCTGAAACAGTCGGAAAACTTCCCCCTTTGCCTCCCAGCACTGCCTGAGTCAGGAGTTCTGTGGTTCCCAGCTCCGAAGTGGAGTCGCCACATAACTGTGGGGGATTTATTTATTTCTGTGCCCAGTGAGGCTCACGGGGTGTTGTTTTCAGCCTGGACACTGTGGGGGCTTTGTAGGGTCTGCAGAAGCCCCAGGCCCAGCCTGCTGTCGGCTTTGGCTCTCCCGAGGGCTCAAATTACCCAAGGAGAAAAAAACCCCAGCAAGCAAGAAGAGGCATCTGATAACTGTCCCTGGAATCTCCGCAGGCTCCCAGTGCCCCCTGGAGCCCTCCCATCCCTGTTCCCAGTGCCGGGCAAGCAGAGACCCCAGCCCTGCCCCAACTCACAGGCTCTGCCCCCGTTCCTCAGCCGGTAGTAGCAGTACAGGGAGAGCATGCCCAGGTCTGCCAGCACGTAGTAAATGGCCGTGTACACCTGCGGGAGGGGACACGCTGGGCACAGCTCCCGGGGGCTGGGATGGTCCCACAGGGATGCTCCCTGCTCTCCCGGCGTCCCTGGCGGAGAAGGGAGTGTCCTGGGGTGGAGAAGGAAACAACCCCAGGAGGAGGGAAAGGACTAACCCGGGGGTGGGTAAAGAAGGGAGCATCCCTGGGAGAGAAAGGCAACAAGCCCAGAGGGGGAAAAGGGAGCATCAGTAGGGAGGAGGAAGGGAGCATCCCCACGGGGGAAAGAGGGAACACCCCCGGGAGAGAATGGACCACAGCCGGGGGTGAAAAGGGAGCAATGCCAAGGTGGGAGAGGGGAGCATTTCTGGCGGGGAAAGAGGGAGCATCCCGGGCAGTTTGGGTCTCTGGCTCCCAGCGCTGGGTAAAGCAGCTCCCAGCCCCTCCCTGGGGCTGTTTGAGAGCCAGCCAGGCCCTGGTACCTGCAGGGGCAGCTGATCAGCCAGGAAGGAACCGATGAGGTTGAGGAGGTCTCCACCCAGCCATCCCAGCAGGAAATAGATGGAGAGAGCCTGGTCCATGATGCCCGTTCTGCAGGCCTGGTAAAACTGCCTGCAGAGCATTGGGCAGAGGCACAAACATCACCCTCAGCCGCTTCAGCGCCACCTGGGAGCCATCCCCAGGCTTCCTGTGGATCCCAAAGCAGTCAGGGGAGGAAAAGCACAGCCACGTGCTACCGNCACCCCGAATCTGCCGAGCCCCTCGCTGCTTTTGCCGGGGGGATTTCATAATTCCGGCACCTCGTGCTGGCAGCTCGGTCCCTGCCGTCCCCCGGGAAGGGCTGGCCGGGGGTTGGGAGCAATACCCAGGGATTTGGGAGGGGTGCCCAGGGATTTGGGAGCGGTGACCAGGAATTTGGGAGCGGTACCCAGAGATTTGGGAGCAATACCCAGGGGTTTGGGAGC
>WEIT01027161.1:254672-267884 GCA_013389985.1 Dryoscopus gambensis
TGTCTCTGCCAGGGTTCCTGCTGCTGCCTGGGCCCTGCCTCTGCCAGGGTTCCTGCTGCTGCCTGGGCTGTGTCTGTGCAAGGGTTCCTGCTGCTGCCTGGGCTGTGCCTCTGCAAGGGTTCCTGCTGCTGCCTGGGCCGTGGCGGGCAGGGGGGAGGGAGGGAGGGCTCCCCGGCCTGGCGCAGCTCTGGCTCAGGGCTGGTTCTGTGAGCAGCCCAGGTTTAGACGCAGGAACGCCTTTGCGGGGACAGACGCCCTTCTCCCGGCCTGTCTCCTGCAGTGTGGCGCCACGTGGACAAGGGCGGCCCGGAGGGAGCCATCGATGCCATGCTGATCCACGGGCAGGGTAAGGGGAACGCGCCGGGGCTGCTCCCGCAGCGTGGAGCCAGTGTTAGGGCACAGGCTGAGCCTGCAGAGCCCATCCCTCTGCTGGCCCACGGTGGGTGCAAGGGCTGCGTTCATCCCCCTCCGTTCCAGATGCCATCACTGTGTCCAGTGGAGGACGAATTCTGCGTTCCTGGGAGACCAACATCGGGGGCTTGAACTGGGAGACCTCCCTGGACACTGGCAGGTGGGATTTCCTGTCTGCATGGGATTTTTCTCCTGGCAGTGCTGGTCTGGGAAGGAAAAAAAAATGGGTCATGGACTCGGTCTGGGTTTGCATTGTAGAGAAAAATTAGTCAGTCAAGTTTCCAAAACGAATTTCGGGTGAATTCTTCGTGAATGCCTGAACCTCGCACAGAATGCCAGAATCACTGAGGTTGGAAAAGCCCTCCTAGCCCATCGAGGCCAAGCTGTGCCACATCCCCACCTTGTCCCCAGCCCAGAGCTCTGAGTGCCACGTCCAGCCCTTCCTTGGACTCCTCCAGGGATGGAGACTCCAAACCTCCCTGGGCAGCCCCTTCCAAAGCCTGACTGCCCCTTCCATGGAGAAATATCTCCTGATAGCCAACTTTAACCTCCCCTGGCACAGCCTGAGGCCATTTCCTGTCCTCCTGTCCCTGTTCCCTGGGAGCAGAGCCCGACCCCCCCTGTCGGGGAGCTGTGCAGAGCCAGAAGGTCCCTCCTGAGCCTCCTTTTCTCCAGGCTGAGACCTCTCAGCCACTCTTGGTGCTCCAAACCCTTCCCCGGGGCAAAACAGGAAAATAATCCCCTAACTCCTTGTGTCTGTGCTCAGTTTCCAGGGGGCTGCCCTGGTGGGGCTCCCCGAGGCGGTGAAATACGTGGCAGTGCTGAAGAAGGCGGCCCTGTCTCTGCACTACCTGTCCAACGGGCACCAGAAATGGGTGGAAGCCCTGCCAGAAAGGTGAGAGCACCTTTGAGGAGAGGTGTGAGCCCCTGGCACGGGGCAGAGGGAAGGGGGCTGTGCCTGCCTTGTGCCTCTGCAAGCAGCAGCAGGAGAAGGTGACGCTTGGTGGTTGCTGCCTCTCTTGCAGTGAGAGCACTCAGTACCAGCTGCTGTATTCCCGTGGGACTGGAGTGATCCACGTGGTTGGCATCGTTCCCCACAGCCACCTGAATGTCTTGACGTTCAATGTAGAAGATGGAGAAATCACAAAGCAGGTGGTGGGGCCGAAATGCTGGGTTTGATGTTAACAAACGTGCTGCCAGCCCTGTGGTGTGGTGGGCAGTGGAATCGATGGTGGTTGTCTTGGTTTAGAAGGCAGGTGACTGCCAGGGAAAACCAGAGCCTCCCTTGGAATAGAGAATGTAAACCCCCCACCTCCAAATTGCTGTAATTTTGAAATTATGGGGCTTTCAGACAAAGATGTAGGGATAGGAATACCAGTTCTTTACTAAGAATATTACAAACTACAAAGATAGTGGTACAGAGAAAAAAGAAGAAGAACAACAAACAAATAATCCCAGGAACTCTGACAGAGTCAGAACACGACCTGACCCCCTGTTGGTCAGGGTGTGGGGAGCAGCCCAAAATAATCCTCCTGGAGTGGCAGATGTGGCTCCGTTGGAGCAGAGGTGATCCTGTAGAAGGGTCTGGTGGTGACAGGATGGGTCCAGTCTTCCTCGGGGAATCCAGTGGAAAACCCAGCTGCTCTGGTGTTCTGAGCTGCAGGTTTTATGCAGGTAGAGAGACTTCGGCTCCTCCCACTGAGTGGAGCATCTCCCAGTGGGGTGATGTAATGTTATCGGTCACAAGGAGAGCCTTAAATGGCTCATTCCCAGGTGATATCCCCTTGGAGGAGGATGGCTGGAGGACGAGATAAGAAAGCGCTGCCCCATCTGGTTTTAACAAGTGACCCATTAACAGAAGGCACCCGCCCTCCTTCCCCTGGAGTTACAAGAGATGAAAATACCTTTCAACCAGTTTCAACAGATGAAAATAGAATAAAATTTTTGGTTACATATTGCAACCCAAGACAGCGGTACAGAGAACCCTCCCTTCCACTGAGGCATTGCCTCCAAAGCACGGATTTCATGGCTGAACGCCCTGAAAGCCAAACTGAACTAGACTGGCAGCTGTCAGTCAGGATTATCCCACAACCCGCAGGCTGACAGGTAGCTCCTCCCAGCCGCGGATAGAAATAACCCTGACTTAACCTGCTGTTTGTGTGCGTGCTGTTTGTGCGGGGGCTGCGTCCTGCTGAGCCCCGGCTGTGTGTCTGTGCAGGTGAGGCTGGCAGCCCCGTGGCTGCGGGCCCTGCAGGGCTCCTGCGGCGTGCTGAGCCCCGGCTGTGTGTCTGTGCAGGTGAGGCTGGNCTGCGCCCTGGACACGGAGCAGGACATGCGGCAGATCCCGCTGCAGGTGAGATCGCTGGGGAGCATCCCCTGTAATTCCTTGCCTGACCGATCTGGTGCCTGACCCAGCGGGATGGTGAACTGGGGAGTGGTGGAGGTGGGGGGTCATGATCCGTGAATTGAGGGGAGGGTGGGAAAGCTTTTTGTCTGTTGCTGCTTCTGGATCAATGTCTTCAGAGCTTTGCTTCAGTGCAGCCTCAGCCCCCCTGCTCCTGCTCTGTGCCCTGAGCCAGGGAATCTCTCACTGCTGCTGGGAAGGAAGGTGTTGGTCTCAGTGAAGGACAACTCTCCCAGCACGTGTGCTTGTCTCCCTTGCAGTCCCTGGAGCTGGAGTTTGCAGATGACTTCCAGGCCAGGATCTTGGCCACTCAGCCCAGCGTGACCAGCGCCTCACGGCCTCAGTTCTTCCTGCAGCTGGCCCCGAGCCACTTCTCCCTGCTGCAGTACAAGCAGGGGCTGCTCAGCCACCTCCGGGACTTCCAGCAGGTACCCGAGACCGCTGTGCCAGGGAGGGGGCCGGCTGCTGCTGAACATCCTTCGAGCTGCTGGGCCAGCTGGCAGCTTTTGAAAATCTCAGTAACTCTGGGCATAATGGCTCAAAAACCTGTGGCAGGTCAGCTGTTCCCGTCTTTACGAGAAGTAGTTTCAGCCTTTTCTTTTTATAGTTTTTGTTTGTGAGGTTTTTTGGGGTTGTTTGGTTTGGTTGGTTTTTGTTTAGATTTTTTTTTTGTTGGGAGGGGAAACAATACAATTTAAAATTTGGCTGTGACAGTTCATCTGTTTTTAATTCCACTGTGGTTATGTTTACTTCACAAGTCATTTTTGGTGAAGTTTGGGGGTTTCTTGAGGTTTTTATTTTTAATGATTTCATGCTATTTTTGTTTTTTCTTTTCCAGGCAGCTCTGGTGAGTTTTGCAACGACCGGGGAGAAGACGGTGGCCGCAGTCCTGACGTGCAGGAGCGAACTGGTCAGCACAATTCCTGTACCCTGGGACCAGCCCAGCTCTGGGGGTGGCCACTGGGGGTGGGCTCCACAGGTGTTCCACAGGCCCAGGGATGGGGAGGCCCTTGGGGAAGAGGAGGATTTGATAAGGTTCACTGATAACAAGCAGGGCTTGATTATGTCCAGCTCAGGCTGTGCCTGGCTCAGTGAATGTCCCGTTTCAGCCCTGTGGAAGGTGGGCATATGAATCATTGTCATGATTCACAGAGGATTTCAGTTCTTGGGGATGTCAAACAGTTTCATTTTTATCAGAAATAGAATAGAACAGAACAGAGCTGTTTCCCGCCTGATGTCACAGGCGAGCTGAGACTTGTCAGGCAGTTGAAAACCTAATTTTTTAATGCTTTACTGGTGTCTGAAGCCGTGTTACATCTCTTCTCATCCTCATTTCAGAAGCCTGGAAGCTCTGATGGCCTCCATGCTGGCAGTGCTCTGGAGGAGGCCCGGAGGCAGGTACGGGCTGCTCTTGTTCCCAAATTCTTCTCAGTCCAGGTTATTCCTTCACCTGCAGGAACAGAATGACAGAGGTGTTACACCAGCTATACAGCCTAAAAATATCTTGAAGCCCCAGTTCTTGCTGGACATGGAATCCTGCTGCAGAATTTGGCGTGGTGTGTGTTTGTGTAACCCCTGTTTTCTGCCCTCTTTGCTACAGGATTCCTTAACCTGCTCCAATCAAACCTACAACATAAATCTCTACCTGGTTGAAACTGGGCAAAGACTGTTGGATACCACAATCACCTTTAACCTGGAGCAGGGAGGGGCCAAGCCACAGCAGGTGAGCAGGAAGGGGTTATTTCAGTCCTTGCAGTGCCCTCCTTTCCCTGACTTGGGAGGATGGGAATCCTTTAGCCAAGGGGAAAAGCATTCCGGGGATTACAGCATCACTCTGCCTGCTCTGGTTTCACCTGATTTCTGCTTTCTCCAAGGAGATGATGTGATCATTAATCTCGCTTTTTGTTTTCCTTGCCTTTTTCTTGTTATTTTTCCCAGCTGTACATCCAGGTTTTCCTGAAGAAGGATGACTCCGTGGGCTATCGAGCCTTGGTGCAGACAGAGGACCACATGCTCATGTTCCTCCAGCAGCCAGGTGACCCCCACAAACAGCTTCCTCCATTTGTAACAGTCACCAGGAGAAAATTCCATGTCCTCAAGGATTATATTTTATCCTTACTTGCCTTGGAAGCTGAAAAAAATTAATTTAGCTCATCTGAGTCCCATGAAAGCCGCAGGAGACTCTTGCACCCTCCCAAGATACCTGACCCTGACAAACAGTTCTGCCTTGTTTTGTGTGGGCAGAGCCTTTGGGTTTCAGGGGGTTTCTGCAGATTTCAAAACTCTTTTTGTAGGATGAGAATGTAAGTCCTGGCGTCGATCTTCCCCAAAGATTTTCAGAAAAGATCCTCATGGCAAAAATTTTAGTTTGCAGAAAGGGTTGAAAGCCCCGTCTCAGTGACGGGAATTTTCTGGGGCTGTAAAGGAGTCCAGGAGTTCACAGTGTGAATCTTTTATTTCAAACAGACTCCATGACTGTAACCCTTCTAAAACACCAGATTGCTTTTACTGATCCTGAGGTTTTCTTCCCAGAAGTGGCTCCAGTTGCATGAAGTATTTGCCTTTTATGAAATAGTTAATTTAATGATATTAGATACTTACACACTGTTTTTCACTTCAGCAAGAGGTGATTTGTATTTCAAGGTTGCACTGAAAGATACTCTTATATTGAGTGAGTCTATTCTCATATATTAAGTTGATTTTTCCAAGATTTTGCTCCTGTTTCTTTCCAGGAAAAGTTGTATGGAGTAGAGAGGAGTCACTGGCAGAGGTGGTGAGCCTGGAGATGGTGGATCTGCCTCTGACGGGTGCACAGGCTGAGTTGGAGGGAGAATTTGGGAAAAAAGCAGGTGAGTTTAACAGAACTATCTTTGTGAGTTGGTTTTCCATCCTAAATACATGTATGTATTGTTTTCTGTTAACTCTGAGCTGAGAGATTAATTTAAATCTCTACTGATGCCAATTAAAATGAGCAGAAATAAACCCTTTTCTGTCTGAACTTTGGAAATCCAATCCAGATGACCTGAATGTATTACATTGTTACATTAAGAAAACAGTCAGCAGCAGTAGGAGGGATTTTGGCCATGTCTCCTGAATATTTCCTGTGATTCTTTCTGGAAGACTCGTTTCCAATAGCTTTTTTTTTTTTTGCTTTCTTTTGTCTTTCCTTGCTATCCTGGATGCAGCCATCCAAGGTAACCCCATCCTGCATGGAGTGTGCTCTGCTCCTGCCTAATGCTTCCTGGTGCCACTGGTCCCCTCTGCTTGCTCTCCTCGGGGCTGAAACAGAGTTGAAATCCGGCGTTTTGGTTATTTTAGGAAGTTAAATACAAACCCTGATCGGGCAGAATTAAGTATTTTTAATTGCTCCGGGTGCAGAGGGATTTTTGCAGAGGTGGGGGAGCTCCGGGTGGGCACAGTGAGGGGGAACACGACACCCTCTGCATGACAGTTTGCCTTCCGTTGGTCAGGGTGTATTTTGGAATGAGTGTGGAGTGGGAAAGGTTGGTAAACTCCAGAGTCTGTCACAGAAATGGCAACTATAACTTACTGCAGAGCGGGAGGCAAGGACCCAGGTGTGTGCATGGCAGCGTTTGACACCATAATTTCAGCTCTGGGTGGGACGTGTGTGTTTTCCCTGCTGCTGTCACTGTGGGTGCCGTTTGCAGATGGTTTGCTGGGAATGTTCCTGAAGCGCCTCTCATCCCAGCTCATCCTGCTGCAAGCCTGGACTGCTCATCTCTGGAAGATGTTCTATGACGCCAGGAAGCCCCGGAGCCAGATTAAAAATGAGATTAACATTGACAATTTGGCCAGAGACGAATTCAACCTCCAGAAGATGATGGTGATGGTCACCGCCTCGGGGAAGGTGAGGAGGTCAGGGCAGGAATCTGTTTCTAGGCTGGAGCAAAGAGTCTCAGCTCTGAATTCTCAGCCCTGTTTTTAGCCAGGCTCAGGCAGAGATCATGGAAAGATGCACAGGATGTTCTGTGATGGCTTTAAAGGGGGACTAAGACTCAGCTTTCTTTGAGATATGACAGAGGAAGATGCAGTTCTTGAATGGGAGAGGTGTTTTCCTAAACTTTGCCTTTCCTATGTGTTTTTCCTCAGCTTTTTGGCATTGAGAGCAGTTCTGGCACCATCCTGTGGAAGCAATACCTCAGGAATGTGAGACCAGGCTCCTCCTTCAAGCTGATGGTGCAGAGAACAACGGCCCATTTCCCCCACCCTCCGCAGTGCACTCTGCTCGTGAAGGACAAGGTGAGGCCCTTTCCCTGCCCCTCCACTGGGCATGGAAATCTGGGCAATAAAACATCTTCTTGGCCATCATCTGGTTGTCACTGATGTGGGGATGGGAGGGGAGAAAGATCTGGGGGGAAGCAGACACAGAAGCGTAGGGAACTTAAAAATTATCATGGCTGTGATGGACAAATGTGGGATAAATGTTCGGACAAATGTGTGCGTCCAAACAGAATATTTTCAGGATGGAATAGCTGAACCCAGGGTGTGAATAATCAACACCAGCAAGTAACAGTTAGAAAAACACCTTTTTTTTTGACTTAGACAAGAGGCGACCCTTTCCCTGCTTTTCAGGAAACCAAAATGAGTTTTCTGTACGTCTTTAACCCCATCTTTGGGAAGAGAAGCCAAGTAGCTCCTCCTGTTCTGAAACGCCCGATTCTCCAGACTTTGCTTCTGCCTATTATGGATCAAGACTATGCCAAAGTGCTGCTCCTGATTGATGATGAGTACAAGGTAAATTGCTTGGCCTGGAGGCAGTTTTCTTCACATTCTGGTTAATTATTCCCCTCTCTTTTGGAGCACGATGGAAAAAAATGCCATTGAGCCGCATTTCACACAAAACTATGAGGTTATTCCGGTAAGACGGACCTTATCTTGATAAACCTGTTAGAAATAATCTTTCTGGTTTGTTCTGGGGTGGGTTCTTTGTATCAGTTGTTTTTAACCTGTGTTTCAATTCTTCTTTTCCAGGTTACAGCTTTCCCAGCCACTAAAAACGTCCTCCGCCAGTTAGAAGAAATAGCCCATTCCATCTATTTTTACCTAGTTGATGCTGAGCAGGGAAAACTCTCTGGCTTCAGGCTGAAAAAGGTATGGAAGACCCATTACAGTTCCCTAAATGCCTGTGGATAATGGCAGATCTCTGTTTCCTTCACAAAGCTTTGCTCAGAACTGGAACGTTCCGCCTCCAAATGCACTCAAGAAACTTTTGGGATCCCAAAGCAAGCGAAGTTGTGTGCTGCTGGTGGAGATGGTGTCCTTGCAGGACAAGCCCCAAGCTCCCACGTGCTTTTTTCCCTGCAGGACCTGAGCACAGAGGAGAGCTGGGAGGTGGCCATCCCCACGGAGGTGCAGAGGATAGTGATGGTCAAAGGGAAGAGGTCCAACGAGCACGTGCACTCGCAGGGCCGCGTGATGGGCGACCGCAGCGTCCTCTACAAGGTGCTCCTGCAGCTCTGTGTGGGCTTTTTGTTGAGGGATTATCCCATAGGAAGATCCCAGTACCATTCCCTGGTGCTGCATTGGGTTGAGCTGCCCTGTGGTGCCAGTTTTGCGTTATGGGCACCGGTGTCTCTGCAGAAAAACGCTCCTTTTGGAGGTTTCTTTTCTAAAATGTTTTCATGCAGCAATTAAGTCAGTCAAAGTCTGATACTGGGTCAATAGCAGCTTGATTTCTTGAGGTGGTTTATGCTAGTTTGTTCACAATATGCCCAGTGCCAAACGAAGAGCAGGAAGGAGGCACTGAAAGGGGGGGTCTCAGCTGTTTCTCCTTTGTCCCTAGTCCCTGAACCCCAACCTGCTGGCCGTGGTGACCGAGAGCACGGACACGCACCACGAGCGCACCTTCATCGGGATCTACCTCATGGACGGGGTCACGGGCAGGATCATCCACTCCTCCGTGCAGAAGAAGGCCAAGGGGCCCGTGCACATGGTGCACTCCGAGAACTGGGTGGTGGTGAGAGCTGGTTCTTGTTTGGGCTGACCCCTAAAATCACAACGTTAAGGTGATAAAAAGCTGTTACCCATAACGAAGGTCCTTCACGGTTGAAATGTGGCAAAATGCACACGTAACGCAGGACTCTGGCAATTTTATGAGTTTAACAAATTAGCATAGTTAACAGAAATCATCCAGTTAGAGGCACGGTTAATTAAGTAATCCCCCCTTTTGGTTCTGCCCCCGCTGAAGCCCCTCCTTGCTTCTAACCCCCAGTTTGTTATGTCTGTGGTATATGGAGAAAATGAGTCTTGGCTCACTCTGGAGCAAAGACCAAATAAGATTCCAGCAAGGTTAGCTTATTGTTCTGAGCTCTGAGGGGAGGGCTAGGAAGGTTCCCCAGTTAGTTAAGGAGCTAAATAACTATATAGTAGTAGCCTACAGAGTATATAGTATATATATATAGTAGTAGTGTATATATACACTATATATATAGTAGTGTGTATATATATCTATATTTATAACTATATAGTAGTAGCCTACAGAGTATATAGTATATATATATAGTAGTAGTGTATATATACACTATATATATAGTAGTGTGTATATATATCTATATTTATAACTATATAGTAGTAGCCTACAGAGTATATAGTATATATATATAGTAGTAGTGTATATATACACTATATATATAGTAGTGTGTATATATATCTATATTTATAACTATATAGTAGTAGCCTACAGAGTATATAGTATATATATATAGTAGTAGTGTATATATACACTATATATATAGTAGTGTGTATATATATCTATATTTATAACTATATAGTAGTAGCCTACAGAGTATATAGTATATATATATAGTAGTAGTGTATATATACACTATATATATAGTAGTGTGTATATATATCTATATTTATAACTATATAGTAGTAGCCTACAGAGTATATAGTATATATATATAGTAGTAGTGTATATATACACTATATATATAGTAGTGTGTATATATATCTATATTTATAACTATATAGTAGTAGCCTACAGAGTATATAGTATATATATATAGTAGTAGTGTATATATACACTATATATATAGTAGTGTGTATATATATCTATATTTATAACTATATAGTAGTAGCCTACAGAGTATATAGTATATATATATAGTAGTAGTGTATATATACACTATATATATAGTAGTGTGTATATATATCTATATTTATAACTATATAGTAGTAGCCTACAGAGCTACAAATACATGGAGAATGTATAAAAAGCAACAATCCCTTTGGCACTGGGGCAGTTCCTGAGCCTGCACGGGGGCAGTTTTCTGAGCAGCCTCTGTGACTTGCCTGTGTCCTTGGCTGCTTCCCTGATGTTGCTGGAACTCCTGCTGGCAGTACCAGTACTGGAACACGAAGGCCCGTCGGAACGAGTTCACCGTGCTGGAGCTCTACGAGGGCACGGAGCAGTACAACGCCACGGCCTTCAGCTCCCTGGACCGTCCCCTCCTGCCTCAGGTTCTGCAGCAATCCTACATTTTCCCCTCTGCCATCAGCGCCATGGAGGCCACGATCACCGAGCGGGGCATCACCAGCCGCCACTTGCTCAGTGAGTACCCGCCCCGTGCGCAGTGGGGAGCGCTGAAATCCGAGCAAAATGCGCTTTGCTGCCAGCAGCTCGTGCCTGGGGGTTGTCCTGGGCTCCTGCGAGTGCAGGGATAAGCACCAGGAGAGTGGTTCTGGTGGAAAATGCTGTCAGAAATGGCTGTGGCGTGCCAGAGTTTCCAGTGGTGCCCAGGACAGCAATGGCCACAAAGTAAAACCCAGTTTCACCTCAATGTGAGGAAGAACTTTCCCTTGAGGGTGGCAGAGCACTGGCGCAGGTGCCCAGGGAGGGCGTGGAGTCCCCCTCTCTGGAGACATTCCAAACCCACCTGGATGCACTCCTGTTGTCACCTGCTCTGGGTGACTCTTCTGGGCAGGGGAATTGCGACTGGGTGATCCCCAGAAGGCCCTTCCAACCCCAGCTGTTCTGGGATTCCGTGATTTTTAAGGTGCTTTTCCTTTAATGCGCAGTCGGGCTTCCCTCCGGGGCCATCCTGTCCCTTCCCAAGGCTCTGCTGGACCCTCGGCGCCCAGAGATCCCGACGGAACAGAGCAGGTAGGGCAGGAGTCAGAACCTCTCCTCCTGGGCTGTGCAGAGGGCTGGGTTTTGTGTTGTGTGGAGAGGAACAGCTTGGCCTGGCTGGACTCAGAGCAGGCTTGGCATGGGAGGTTCCTTCAGGTCAGAGGTTGGACTCGACCTTGGAGGTCTTTCCCAACCGGAAGGATTCTGTGTTTCTGGGATGTTTCTGTGATGATGGGCTACATTTGTCTGTATTACAGCAGGTCAGTCATTAAACCAGCCCTGGGTCTGCATTCTTAGGGAGGAGCAGGCAGAGGAACTGGGTTTTTTAGAGTTACACTTATTTTTAAAACTTTCGAAGCCTGAAAGGAGGTGGCTGCAGTTTAGCCTGACCCAGCTGGTATATTGGATTTTCATCCTGCAGCAATAATGAATCTGCACTGGGAAAAGCTCCCAAATTTGCTGCTTTAGGTCAGCTTTTGATAATCGGGGTAGGAAGCACTGGTGGCATCCCCTGCCTGCTGCTTGGCTGGGGTTTGATGTCCCTTGTGGTGCCTCGCAGGGAGGAGAACCTGATCCCGTACTCGCCGGACGTGCAGATCCACGCCGAGAGGTTCATCAACTACAACCAGACCATCTCCAGGATGAGGGGGATTTACACGGCCCCCTCTGGCCTGGAGTCCACGTGCTTGGTGAGTGCAGGGTGGAGGCCTCAGCGTGGAGGATTCCAATCCCCAGCCCGTGGCAGGAGCTCTGTAACTCCCGTCACGCGGCCGCGCGGCCTGAACGCGGCTCCTTCCCGTCAGAGCTGTGACCCCGAGGGGATCATTCTGGGGTTTTCTGCTCCGAGCTGCATCCCCAGCTCCTGATCTCGCCCCCCCTGCAGGTTGTGGCCTACGGGCTGGACATCTTCCAGACCCGGGTGTACCCCTCCAAGCAGTTTGACGTGCTCAAGGACGACTACGACTACGTGCTGATCAGCAGCGTCCTCTTCGGGCTGGTCTTTGCCACCATGATCACCAAGAGGCTGGCCCAGGTGAAGCTGCTGAACCGGGCCTGGCGCTGAGGGAGGCCCGGCCTGGAGAGCAGCTGGGCCGGGGCAGCCCCCAGAGCTCTGCTGGGCCCCCTGAGCCATGGATCCAAACGCCTCTGTTCCGTTTGGCTGCAAGGCGTTGGTGAGGAAAAGCTGCTGGTGGAACAAAACCTGCACTGCCCACGTGTCTCCCGTGAGGAGAAACGGAAGAGATGAAAAAGAGAGACTTTTTTGGTCTGTTCTGACTGAAAAAGAAAGTCCCAAACCTCCTTTAAAGCCCCCAAATCGGTGTATCCCTGATGTTGGTGAAGAGATTGCCAAGGCTGTGTGTCCTGCCCCTCCTGGGCTCTCCCTCAGCCCCAGCTGTGCTGCACATCTGGCAGAGATGGGCTGAGGGGTGTTGGCTGAGATGTAGTAACGAGCTCCTGGTGTGAGGAAGAGACTTTGGGTGATTTCCTTAGGAAAAATGTTGGGAATTGGGTCTCTGTCAGTGGGAAACGACCTCATGGAGCCACCGACAGAGCTGCAGAGCTGCAGAGGAAGAATTTGAACCTAAAGTCTCTCCATGTTCTTTATTTATTATTGACAACATCAGTTCCTTCCCATTTGTTTCTAAATTTTCCTGCATTTTTTTTTCTGTGTGCAGCACTGTGGGGTTAAGGTGGGGTGGTTTAGGAGGAGGTTTCCCTCAGGATCACGGCTCTGAACTCTGGATTTAAATTGCTGAGATCAAATTGTTCCCCCGGGAGAGGCCGTGTCCCCCCCACCCCCTCCCGGTGTCCAGATCCAAATAAAAGCTGCGAGCAGGGAGCGGGTTTGGGCTATTGGAGTGTTTCTTGGGCTGTTTAAGGGGTTTGGGGGCTGTTTGAGCAGGCTTTTGCGGCTGTTTAAGTGGTTTTGGTGGGTCTTTAGGCGAGTTTTAGAGGTTATTTAACTGATTTTGCAGGGGGTGTTTAGGTGGGGGTTTGGGGGCTATTGAGGGTTTTGGGGGCTATTTAAGTGGGTTTTGGCGGGACCACGGAGGTTTTTTGGGGACCACTGAAGTGGTTTTTGGAGCTGTTTAAGTGGTTTTATGGGGCTGTNGTTTTTGGAGCTGTTTAAGTGGTTGTATGGGGCTGTTCAGTGGATTTTGAGCTACTTAAGAGGGCATTTTTGGCTATTGAAGTGGGAATTTTTTTTGGTATTTAAGTGGGGGGGAGTTATTTCATTATTTAAGTGTTTGGGGGGACTCTTGAAGCGGGGCGTTTCGCTATTCTCGAGTGTTTTTGGGTCTCT
>WEIT01027161.1:278141-292769 GCA_013389985.1 Dryoscopus gambensis
AACGGGAACATCCTGGCCAGCCGCAAGGATCCCGAGCTGGTACGGCCGGAGCTCGGTCCCGGGGAGCCGGGGGGGCTCGGGGCAGGCACTGCTGGGCTGGGGCACCGTGCTCCTGCCAGGGACAGCCGTGCTGCCAGCCTCCGTGGGCAGTGCCAGGTGGTTCTGGTGCGCTGCTCAGGGGGAATCACAGAGTGCTCTGGCTGTGGAGAAGGATGTTTTCTCTCCCCTCCTGTCTCAGGATTTGTTGCGGCCAGGGAAGCAGAGGCTGGAGTTTGTAGCTGTTTGGGTTACAGAGGGAGAGGGAGAATGGGGGCAGAGCTGGAAGTGAAGTGACTTGCTGGCAGAATGTTTTTAGCTCCAACTCCGTTGGGTAAAGACAAAAATAAATACTGCAGTAGAGAAGTTGGAGGCCTCCAACCTTCTCAGAGAGTTCTGGAATCAGTCCTGGCCCTGACCACAGTGCAGGGAGCTGGATTGCCATTTTCTTTCCTTTCCCTGCACTGCAGGGAGGGAGAGGTTTAAGGGACTTGATTTATTTTGCTGGTGGTTTAGTTTATGCTTAATGTTGTCCCTCTGCTTTTGTTGCTTCTATAGTGTGTTTCTCTTTTCTTTTCAGTTTTTGAGCCTAGCTTCAAACATTTTGAACTTTATCACTTCTTCTATGCTGAACTCCAGGAATAATTTCATCCGCAACTACCTGAGCGTGTCCCTGTCGGAGCAGCACATGGCCACGCTGGCAAGCATCATCAAGGAGGTGGACAAGGATGGCCTGAAGGGTGAGTGAGCACAACCTCTCTGGTGGAGCTGTACAGCTCAGAGGTGTCTCTTCTTTTCAGTTTCATGTCAAAGTTTTCAGTACTGGGGAGCAAAGGTAGTAAGTGGCTCTCGATCCCTGTCTTACAGGCACATCAGATGAGGAGTTTGCTGCTGCTCTGTATCACTTCAACCATTCCTTGGTGACCTCAGATCTTCAGTCCCCTGCCCTGCAGGTGAGCTAGGATTGAATGCATAAACAAAATGAAGAAGTGTTGGTGTCTGTTCATGCCTCTATGTGGGTTCTCCACACCTTGAGTAGTGTGTTGGTTGTTCCATTTGGCCCTGAGTATATTCTGCAAAAAGAGCTTGAAATATTTTGAGTCCTATGATTTGAGTGACCTTTGCAGACATCCAGCACAAAACATCCTGCACAGTGTAAACTTAAAATCTAGAGTGCAGACTAATCCACTGAACTTTGAAGGTGATGAAAGCTGAGAAGGAAATGAGTTTGTGTATTTTATCTTGGAGAGTTGCCTCTATCCATGAGTTTATCTAGAGACTTTCCTACAGATTTACTCTGCTGTCAGGACTGATGCCAAAAGGCCTTGGAATTCTCTCAGGAGAGAATCAAATTAATCCTTTTGCTTTCATGTCTTAACTTTGTAACCTCTAGGTTTCTTTGCTGGGTCATGGGCTGACCTGACTTAACCCTGTCAGGGAGGTTACAAACCTGCTTCACCCATCACTGAATTCAGTCCATGTACTTCGTTGACTGTTTTTTACTGTATTTAAAACACTCTTGTTGGTGGTTAATTTTTAAAAGCAGTTGGACTTTTCAGCAGTCTGCCTGCTCACTGTATTTGAGAAGAAGCAGATATTACTGTGACAGTTAAAGAGCTCTTCTTCCAAATTCACAGGTACTGAGCACAGTAGCATAACCTCTCCTGCTCTGGTATTGCAGTGAATGAGAAAAGCTCGTTAATGCCATTTTTTCTTGATTGGTGTTAAGACTTGTTGTCTTTAGGGGGCAAAGTGACAGCATTGAGTGTCCCTCAGTAGCTCTGCCCTGTATCAGACAGGAGAGGCATTGCTGTGTGAGCAGAGCTGAGAGCCCTGCTATTTATCGTCATCTGTATGCTCAGATCTTACTTTTAGTTAATTAAAGCATCCGACAGGACTTGCCTCTTACCAACAAGCCCCTGTTTGTTCCAGAACACACTTCTCCAGCAGCTGGGAGTTGCCCCTTTTTCTGAAGGTCCGTGGCCTCTCTACATTCACCCTCAAAGTTTGTCGGTGCTGTCCCGATTGCTCCTGATTTGGCAGCATAAAGCCACTGCCCAGGGAGATCCTGACGTTCCAGAATGCCTTAAAGTCTGGGAAAGGTGAGATCATTTTATGTTAAGCTGAAAATCAGTCATCTCTTACCTCTCTCGTTTCCTGTCAAGTGAAAATTCTCTGGGCCCAGCGTTCCAAATGTGTGTTCTCCCTGATGTGGGATCTGTGTGGTGCTGGGAGGAGCAGAGGCTCAGTCTGCTGTGCTGTGGAATCCTTCACCCAGGGCCCAGGAAATGAGGCCTGCAGTCAGGAACTGGGTGGGAGGAGGCTGAATTGCAGCAAGGCTGGCTGTAAAAAGGGAAGGAGAGTGTCTTATCTGGGCAGGTTTCTGCTAGGTCCTGTTAGGATGGTGCCAAGATGGTTCCTCTCTGCCATTACCTGGATGTGAAAGTCTCTGGTAGGGTTTAGGTGGTTTAAAGCTCTAATGAGCAGCCTTTCCCAGGGAACAGGTTTGAATCACCCTTTCTCCATTTGAATGATTGTTCCTATTTTCCGTTAAATATATTTGCCACTAATTTAATTTCTGTAGGTTTTACTGCTCACACGGTCTCATTCCAATATATAATGTAGTGAACCATTTGTGAAATTGCCAGTATTAGAACAATAACCAGAAAAATGTAATTGATCTCTAGTAAAGGGATTTTAAAGAGCGATCTAAGAAGCAAACTAAACTTGACAAACTTCCTCTCATGCTGCCAGGTTTGTGGGCACCCTGAAGCAAAACGCCTTGCAGGGAACTCTCCCCAGTGACACAGAAGATCTGAATGTGGAGCATCTCCAGCTGCTGCTGCTCATTTTCCACAATTTCTCGGAGAGGGGCCGCAGATCCATCATGATGCTCTGTATCCAGACCATTGTGGAGCTGACAGCAAACATGGAGACCCAGCAGTGTTCTGTGCCTCTTATCGTGGCCCGGCTGCTCTTGGTGTTTGACTACCTGCTCCACCAGTACTCCAAGGCTCCCATGTACCTGTTTGAACAGGTGAGATTTTGACATCTGGGTATTTAATTGGTCCCCCAGCAGGAATCTGCAGTGGGCAATCGTTTGGTGTGTTCTGTCCATGACCCTTGTGAGTCAGTCGGTTTTGATGTTGTTACCAAACTTTGGAGTTCCAAGGAATGATTAATTATCGTGGCTGGTTCCCAGCAGCAGCTTCAGTTGGAGTGTAAATTCCTGGTGTGACTGGTGTCTTAATAAATCCTAGTAAGGATGGGATGATTGTCCCACCATATCTTTAAAATCTTGAGTATTTGGCTATTTATTTCACAAATACCTTTTGTACCCCTTCCTTGCTTTAGCGTTTCACCGTGGAGGTTTTTGGCACTGTTCTCGTTAATGGGATGAGAGGGTGCTTTGTGCCTGGCTTTTCCAGTTGTGGGAAGCTTGGCCATGGATTTAAATTGCTCAGTCCAGAATAAAAACCCTCAGAGAGAGTCCAAGGCTTCCTTCAGGAGTGTGGAATGTTGTGTTTTGAACAGGATTGTTTCTGTTTTGTGTTTCTTTCTCTGTGGGGTGATATTTTCCCCCTACCCCTCAGTGACAAGGATGCCATGGGTGGGTTTTTGTTTGGTTTCTTTAATTCAGGTACAATATAATTTGCTGACTCCACCCATTGGCTGGGTGAGTGGATCCCAGGAGAGCAGCAGGCGAACGTCTGTCCCACTTTATCATGGCTTTAAAGAAGTGGAGGAAAACTGGACCAAACACTGTTCATCAGGTAAGAAAGAAATTGCAAGGAATTTTTTATTCCAAGATTTGCTTTTATAAATAAATGGGAGCTCTTTCTTTGCCTGGGTCTGGGCAGCTTTTCCTGCTTTGAGTGGGCATAGTTACAATAGGTAAAAATACATCGAATAATGCAAGAACTGTTTTAATAAACAAAATTCAAAGTTGTTCTCATCTAGGAGCATGCAACAAGTAATTAGAAATAAGTATGTGTTTATTTTGCCAGGGTTGTAGGAGTAGGAAAACTTTGGCTGCATATACCACAGGTTGGAGCAGCCATAATGAGTCATGGAGCTGGCTTGGACTCTGGTAGTGGTCTTAAAATGTGGGAGGTTGTGGGGATGGAGGAGAGAACATAACATAAAAAAGAGGAAAAGAGGAGACTCAGAGGTGACCTCATCGCTCTCTCCAACTCCCTGAAAGGTGCCTGCAGTCAGGTGGGGGTTGGCCTCTTTCACCAGACAGCAGCTGACAGAAGGAGAGGACACAGCCTCAAGCTGCGTCAAGGGAAATATAGGTTGGATATTAGGAAAAAGGTTTTTACTGAAAGGGTGATAAAGTACTGAAATGGGCTGCCTGGGGAGGTGGTGGAATCACCGTCCCTGGATGTGGCACTCGGTGCCATGATCTAGCTGAGGTGTTAGGGCACGGGTTGGACTCGATGATCTTGCAGGTCTCTTCCAACCCAGACATCCTGCGAATTCTGTGAATAACGTGGCCTGTGTAAACTGCCACTTGGAAGGGTATTTTTTATTCTCACGTTCCAGACTCGGCTCCACAGCCCAGGTTCTACTGCATCCTGTCTCCAGAAGCTTCTGAGGATGATCTGAACCGTCTGGATAGCACGGTATGGCACTGCTGGTAGAGACTTTCTGGAGAGCCGTGGGGGTTTGCCAAGTGCCAGGGAAAACAGACAGGAAGGAAGGAGTTGATTAAACAGAGGGACCAGGAATCTTTCACTAAGTGGAGAAAAGAAGAGTGGCCTGATAAGATAACATGAGATTCCTTTTTATTCCTGGTTGGATGTCAGGGCAGTTGCTGTGCAAGGGCTGTGAAGATCTGTTGTAGTACTTGCAGGAATGCTTGGGATTCAGACAAAGACACGTGGAATTAGAGTTGTTTTCTCATCATTTCACTCCAGGTTCTCCCTGGGTTTTGTTTCCTCACTAAATTTGTTGCCATCAGGGTTATGGTCTCTGTCTCCTGCCTGCTCCTTACCCCAGTCCATTCATCCTCAGTCCCGACAGAACCTTTCCCTGAAGTTTATTTTGCGTGGGTTTGGGCTGTGGGTATTCTGAATGCTTAAAGTAAGGGTCCTGACTTGTCATCTCCTGCAGGTTTGTGAGGTCCTTTTCTCCAGGGCTACGAAGTACGATGAGCTCTACGCAGCCCTCACCTCGTTACTGGCTGCTGGGTCCCAGTTTGATACACTCAGGAGGAGGGAGAACAAAAATGTCACTGCTCTGGTAAGAGTGTCTTGCTGCCTGTGTTGAGGAATAACGAGTTTCCAAACTTAGTATTTTCAGGCAAAGTGTTTAACCAAAGTATTTTAGACTGTGCTTGGAGTAAGGAGGAACTTAAAAATCTCATAGCTAACC
Source organism: Dryoscopus gambensis (assembly GCA_013389985.1). Lineage (NCBI taxonomy): Eukaryota > Metazoa > Chordata > Aves > Passeriformes > Malaconotidae > Dryoscopus > Dryoscopus gambensis. Next base: position 283,557 of record WEIT01027161.1, read on the forward strand.
CATAGTGTTCATGGTGGCTGCACACTCTTGAGTTTTTAATTCATAATGTGCTTTAGACTTGCTGTAAGTCCATGGTAATTCCAGGAGGTGTGGCTAGAACACCATTAAACAGGAGAAAATTGTATTAATTTTTCCTTTTCTCATTCCTGTGTTGCGTATTTTATTGTTTAATAGGACAGAAACTCAGTCCAGAATGTGTTCATCTGATTTGGCACATCTGCAGGAGCGTGGAGTCCCTGAGGAGATATTTCAGTAGCTGTAATGATGGAAACTGCCATCTTTCTGTACTAATATTTCCAACTGTTCCTCTGCGTAGGAAGCCTGTGCCCTTCAGTACTACTTCCTGATCCTGTGGCGCATCCTGGGGATTTTGCCTCCCTCCAAAAGCTACATGCACCATTTGGCCATGAACACCCCCGAGATGAGCGACTGTGACCTCCTGCACACCCTGCGCTGGTCTTCCCGCCTGCAGATCCCTTCCTACGTCACGTGGATCAAGGTACAGCCCCAGCCCCGGGGGGTGTGCGGAGATGGTGACGGTGAGAGTGTCGCTCTCCTCTGTGCTGACTGCACGTGGAGTTTGTTCTGGGGGAGCTTGGGCCTGTCTTTTCTAAACTGGTTAATTCCAGAGCACCGTTCAAGTGTGATGGGTCTGGGTTTTGGCGTTTGTAGGATCACCTTATCAAGCAGGGCATGAAGGCTGAACATGCTGCTCCTCTCATCGAACTGACCTCCAGCAAGTGCATCTCAGTGAAGTACGACGTGGAAATAGCAGAGGAGTACTTTGCTCGCCAGGTAAGGTGGTGGGAGTGCAGCTGGACACACGGAACTTCTGCTTCTGTGGAACGATCTGCACTTACTGTTCCGTCCCTCTGTATTTTCAGATCTCTTCTTTCTGTGCTGTCGACTGCACAACCATTCTCCAGCTGCACGAAGTCCCCAGTTTACAATCCATATACACCCTTGATGCTGCAATCTCCAAGATCCAGGTTTCTCTAGATGAGCACTTTTCCAAGTTAGCTGCCGAAACTGATCCCCACAAGTCCTCAGAGATAACCAAGAACCTCCTCCCAGCTACGCTGCAGCTCATTGACACTTATGCTACGTTTACCAGGTACAGCCTTTGGGATCTCCAGCAGGAATACAATTCCCTGCTGTGCTTTGGGCTTTCTCTGCACTTTGTGTGTCGTTTCCTTAGAAGTGCCGGGGAGTTTCATAGTCCAGAGTAATTGCTTTATGTCCTCTAGAGGGTCCATTGCTTTAAAAGAAGAATAACAAGTAGCTTCTCAAGCCACAAATGCTACATTGTTGTTTCTGAGTAGCCTCCTTGTCTGATCTTCCAAGACTTCCTTGCAAGCCTGCAAAACCCACTTTTCCTCCAAAGATAAAACCACCCTCTAGGATAGTGCTGCTTAGGGTTATTTTTCTGGGATAATACTGAGGCTGTCAGACCATCAAGAAAGAGAGGGGGGCTAATTCTTACATTAAAAATCTGAATTCTTCTAAACTCTCGTTAGAACCTGTGTAGAAGAAAGCAAAAGTAAATCAGCTTTTTCTTTTTGGGCACTTCTCCTGGTAAGTAGCTTAGAGGGGATAAAGCCCAGAACTCCCTTAGTGGTGTAAGATGAAGCGTGGGGCAGAACTTCAGAAGTTTGTGTTTTATCTGTCACTCCATTGACGCTCTTAGTTCTGAGCTGCAGAGCTGATTCCTGAAGTAAATCCTCTCCATCCCTGCTGCAGATCCTACTTGCTGCGGAGCCTCTCGGAGGAGGGCTCCCCGGACAGCAAACCCTCCGAGGAGAAGCTGCGGGGCTACGCCGCCGTCCTGGCCATCGGCTCCGGCCGCTGCAAGTCCAACACTCTGGGTGAGGGGCAGGGCTCCAGGGTGCCTCCTCCCTGTAGGTGAATCTTTCCACAATGCTGCCAATACCCAGTTTCAAAGTAATCTCCAGCAGTCTGTTCAAACCAGCGAGTTGTGCTGCCAGCAGCACGCTGCGAAGCCTCTTCCTCTCAGTACCCTACCAACTGAAAGCGTTGGGCAAACCTTGAAAGGATCACTATTTTGTGGGTTCCTCTGGATTAGCAAAATGCTCCTACAACCATTTTGGAGCTGGTGGCATGGAATAACAAGGGAAGCTATGAAATGTTGGTATGCTGAAGACTTCTGTGAATTAGTATTTGTGCCATGTTTTCTGCAGTTTTAATGAGGTGGAAGAGGCCGAGGCACTCTTAAAAACTTAAGGATGGTTTTGACTTGTAGACCTGTGAGTTTATTCGGTGCCTGATTGTTCTGTGTAACTGCAGGTCCAACCCTTGTCCAGAACTTGCCATCAGCTGTGCAGACCCTGTGTGAGTCCTGGAACAACATCCACACCAACGAGTTCCCCAACATCGGCTCATGGGTGAGTCCAGCCTCGGGGACTGATCTGGTGTGACTGCAGCTGCAGGAATTGCTGGGAACGGGGGCACTGTGTGGCTCTGTCCCACATCCAGGGCTCTGATGTGTGTGTGTGTGTGTCCCTCCCCAGCGCAACGCCTTTGCCAACGACACCATCCCTGCAGAAAGCTACATCAGCGCCGTGCAGGCCGCCCACCTGGGCACCCTCTGCAGCCAGAGCCTGCCCCTGGCAGCCTCCCTCAAGCACACCCTGCTGTCCCTGGTCAGGCTCACCGGGGATCTCATCGTGTAAGTTGGGCCCACTGCTGGGAGCGTTGGGCTGTGTCCTCCAGGGCTGACTTGGTCAGGCTGTGCCCATGGAACATTTACTGACCTGCTGCTGGTTCTGAGCTAAACCTTCCAGTTCACAGTTCCAAATGCTAAATGATTGACTGACAGTCTTTCTGTCTTCATGTGATATCTCCAAAAGTCAAGCTCCCTGAGAGAAACCGTTTTGTCAAATACAGACTCGAAGAAACTGGGATATAAACTGACACAATATGGATCTAGTTAATTCATTTGTGTTTTGTTATCGTTCACTTGTGTGAAGTTTTTAATGTGTAAGGAAAAGTGAAATGCCATTTTTTTCCAGGGACTTAGTCTAAAATACTCTGAAACCAAAAAGTAGTTGTTGACCCTTCAGACAAGCTCAAAAGCCACAGTATATGACAGTGGGACTGTCTAGGCAGATGTTGTAACTGTGTATATGCAGAAGTAACATGTAGAATTTTCCAAAGGGTGACTGTTTTTCTGAGGGGGAAAATGGCTGGGCCGGTGTATTTATCCCACCATTCTAAAAACGGTTTCATCACTGACTGGCATCCAGAGTTGTGCCACACTTAATGTGAATTCTGGTTTCCAATAGGACATTCTGGGATACATCACGCAGGGAATTAACTCGTGTCCTCTTCTTTTCAAGCTGGTCAGATGATCTGAACCCACCCCAGGTGATTCATTCCCTGCTGCCCCTCCTTCTGGAGACCAGCACAGAGAGTGTGGCAGAAATCAGCAGCAACTCCCTGGAAAGGATCTTGGGCCCTGCGGAGTCCGATGAGTTCCTGGCACGTGTTTATGAGAAGCTGATCACAGGGTGCTACAACATCCTGGCCCATCACTCTGACCCAAACAGGTAACAAAGCTGCGTGCAAAGATTGGCTGCAGCAGTCTTGCTTCTGGAACAGAAAAAGTCAGATTATTTTTATCTGTTGAAAGCTTCTCTCCTTGTATACTATAAATATGAGATATTTTATTCACATTACCAGAATTGTGGAGTGGGGGTGAGAGCAAGAGTGAATGGGGAGGAGTACCACTGGAAGAGACTTAAAGTGTAAAAAGAGCAGCTCTTTATAGGAATTTGCATGTGAGGTGTCTGAAAGGTCTGGATTACTCTCGAGTTCTGCCTGGGACTTCCCTTAGAGCATCATGTGTCCCCTTGTTCTGAGCTTGGTGGATTTGTTGGTGTTTATGTAAAGTTGTTCATCAGTTGTTTTTCTCCTGTCTCTTGGAAGAAGAGCTGCTTTCAATTGGTGGAAAATTCACTTCTGGGCTCTCAGAACTGTTGTGATGGTTTCTGTATGTTCTTGTTTGATCTTCATGGATTTGATCCTTACCTTATTCCTCTTCTAATCCTCAGTGGCCTGGATGAGTCCATCTTGGAGGAATGTTTGCAGCATCTGGAGAAACAGCTGGAGAGCAGCCAGGCCAGAAAAGCCATGGAGGAATTCTTTTCAGAAAGGTGAAGTCACCGTGGAAGTTGTAGCACTAGGACTTAGTTTCTCATCCTTTTTGTGTTAGCTTATCACTGCAGACACCAAGGTGGTATTAACGCCATTGTGCAGGAAAATGCAGACTGTAAAGCCAGGATATCCTTCAGGCAGTGCAGGAGAGGGGGAAGAGACTCTGGGGGGAGAGGACCTGGATCTTTGTGCAAATCAAATACTCAGCGAGTCCTCACAGCAATGATCAGTGGGGAATCTTGCAAGAGGATTGTTCTGTCAGAGCAGGTTTCTGAGAGATGCTGCTCCATAAGGCACTTACCAAGCTGCAAAATCCCAAATCCTCTCAGTGCTCCTGTGGGGCCACAGGTTGATAATTTTAAAGGTGGAGGTGGGGGTTGGCCTAACTTCGAATCAGGAAGACAGATTGTGCTGGCAGCAGCCTAGAACATGTGGTAGAAATAGCCTGGCACAACCTCTGAGTGGGAGGTGGAGGAGAGGAAAGGCTTTCTCCATCAGAGAGCTGACCATTGCCTGGTCTTTCTCTCTACTTGTTCAACAGTTCAGAATGAAAGCAGCCTGGTGGCTGTTCGTTGTTAGTATGGAAGGGAAGGAGAGGCAAGAAAATCATGCCTTTTGTTTTGGAAACCAGTTCAGGCCCTTTTGTGACTCGATACGTGGAGAACACTGAAATGCTACTGAGGAGCCCATTTATGAGTTTTGGTCTGAGCTGGGTTTGTTGTTTGGCTGGAAGTAATTTCGGTGGTTTGGCTGCTGAGCAGGGTTAACACAAACTCCTGCCAGTCCGAAACGTGAGGGCAGAGACGAGTGCAGCCAGTGGAGCAGGGGAATGGGCTGCCTTTCACAAAGCTGATTTAATTCCCCTCTCTGTACAGTGGAGAACTGGTGCAGATCATGATGGCGACGGCCAACGAGAACCTCTCAGCCAAGTTCTGTAACAGGGTGCTGAAATTCTTCACCAAGCTCTTCCAGCTGAGTAAGTGCTGCTGGCATCTCCTCCGTCCTGCCTTTCCCACTTCACACTGTTCTTGTATTGTCTGAGCCTGGGAGGAAAGCTGTGGGAGGGAGTGGGGTCACAGCTCCACCCTTTCAGGGAAAGCCATTTTCACACGTGCTCCTTGGAGCATCTGTCGCTGACAGTAACTTTTCCCTCAGCTGAGAAGAGCCCCAACCCCAGCCTGCTGCGCCTCTGCGGCTCCCTGGCTCAGCTGGCCTGCGTGGAGCCCGTGAGGCTGCAGGCCTGGCTGACCAGGATGACCATGTCCCCACCCAAGGACTCGGACCAGCTGGACGTGGTGCAGGAGAACAGGCAGCTGCTGCAGCTCCTCACAACTTACATTGTTCGGGAGAACAGGTAAAGCCCAGCCTTGGCCCTGTCTTGCGTTGTGCTGTTTGTTCTCGAGAGGCGCAGATTTCGCGTGAGGTGCTGCTGGTTCGTTGTGGTACCTGTGTGAAACTGTCCTCTTTTTGCTCAGCCAAGTGGGGGAAGGCGTGTGCACTGTTCTGCTCAGCACCCTGATACCAATGGCAACAGAGATGTTGGCCAATGGGGATGGCACGGGCTTTCCTGAGCTGATGGTCGTCATGGCAACTTTGGCCAGTGCAGGACAAGGGGCCGGACACCTCCAGCTTCACGGTGCTGCTGTGGACTGGCTGGGCAGATGGTAAGAGTGAGCTCTGTACTGCTGATGCTTCGTTTGTGGGGTGTTTTTTATTTCTTTCCTGGTTTTTTGGGGACAGAAATTTGTGCTTAGAGATACTCCCTTCTCTCTTAGTTTACTGTTTGTTGTTTGGACTATAAAGTGTCTGAGGGAGGCTGATCCGTGTCCATCTATTCCAAACAATCACATTTTTTCTTTCTTTTCTACTTTGGATGGTTTAATTACTGCATTTATACGTTCCCTGTTGTTAATCTAAAGCAAACTGAATGCTTGAAGCTGTTGGTCAGGACTGAGTTTATACTTCCCAAAGGCTGTCAGCTGGAATGAGGAGTTTTGGGCTTCCCATCCGTGGAAGTGTCCCAGGCTGGGTTGGACAGGGCTTGGAGCAACCTGGGATAGTGGAAGGTGTCTCTCCTCATGGCTGGGGATGGGATGAGATGGGCTTTAGGATCCCTCCCACCCCAAACTGTTCTGGGATCCTGTAGTAATTCCCAGGTTTGTGTTGCAGCAAGAAGTACCTGTCTCAAAAGAACGTGGTAGAAAAAATGAATGCCAACGTCATGCAAGGGAAGGTAAGACTTGTGCTGATGCTTCCCTTGCAGGAGTGAATCCCAGGCACGAGTTCAGCTGTCCTGGTTTGGTTTCATGGTGGGAATTTTAAAGCCATTTGGCGGGGGGGGACTGTCCTGTTTGCGTGCCCTGTAGCGGCCGCTGTGGGACGTGAGTGTCGCCTCTGATTTTCCTTCACTTCTGCTCCCCAGCACGTGACCATCCTGGAGTGCACGTGCCACATCGTGTCCTACCTGGCCGATGTCACCAACGCCCTGAGCCAGAGCAGCGGGCAGGGCCCCAGCCACCTGTCTGTGGACGGGGAGGAGAGGGCCATCGAGGTGGACTCGGACTGGGTGGAGGAGCTGGCGGTGGAGGAGGAGGACTCTCAGGCTGAGGACTCGGTAGGCAGCGGGCGCAGGGAATGCTGCAAAGGACAGGAGGGTTTATTTGACACCTCCCAAACTACTCGGTTTAGAAATTGAGATTTTGCTGTTTATTCCTGGTGTGAGACTGAGTGAAGAACCCTACTTGTCAGGTCTGGAGGAGAGGATCTGTCATTCCTGCCTAGATCTGTTGACTTTGTGATGTCAACAAAAGTTAAATATTTAATTTTTTAATTTAAAAAGAGGAAGAAATGGAGTAAAATGAGTTTGTTCCTCCTGGTTGGTTTGTCAGTTACTGGTTTTTGTATCAGCAAGCAACTTAGTTAAAAATTTTAAGTGCTAGTGGGTGGTGAAAGAAAAGCTGTTAGAACGTGTTCTTTACATTTTTTGTATCAATATTTTGTTACTGTTTCTTTTACTTGTTAACCATTTCGTGTTACCACAATGTGTCACCATCTCCTCTCTCCGTGTGGTTTGATTCCAGCTGCCTCCTTTTAGCTCGGCGTTGCTAATACTTGCTCTTCCTAAAATGCACATTTGGGGAGTTTATTCTGTACATGAAATTCACTGTAGCTGCAGTTATAACGCCTTCCTAAAACAATTTTCTTCTGGATAGGATGAAGATTCTCTCTGTAATAAGCTCTGTACCTTCACCATCACACAGAAAGAATTCATGAATCAACATTGGTAAGAATCTCAAGCTTGTGTTCAGAGTTTCAGCCTGGTATTTCTGGCCTTTGGGAAGGAAACCAGTGTAGTTTGTGAGCCTCAAGGCACTGCCTTTCAAAACTCACCTGGCTTATTTTGGGCAGGTACCACTGTCACACTTGCAAGATGGTTGATGGGGTTGGTGTTTGCACAGTTTGTGCTAAAGTTTGTCACAAGGATCATGAGATTTCTTACGCCAAGTACGGATCCTTCTTCTGTGACTGTGGAGCCAAGGAGGATGGCAGCTGCCTGGTAAATTCTTTATGTCTTCAGATTTTCAAGTCCTTTGCAATTTTCTGTTCTGCAGTAAGTTGTGTCAGGATTTGAGCCTGCAGGAGTGCTAAGACTTGAAGGCTTTGACTTTATAATGAACCCTTGGAATTTACAGCTCACCTGGAAATTAATTTTTTTGCACCAAATAAGAGCATTGGCAAATCTGTGTCCCAGTGACTCCTGGGATTCCAACTGCCTTTACAGATTTTGCTGCACAGCAAAGAACACCTTTTCCCATGTTTCCCACTAGCAGCAAACGAAGTAATTGTATCTTAAATATGAAAATTTTTTAATCCTTGGGTGGAGAGTCACATGCAGGATGTTCTTTCTTTAGAACTGGGCTCTAATTGCTGCCCTTACAATCTGTATTCACTTCATCAGTAGCCGGGTTGAGTCCGGTTTGGGCTTTTAGTGTTGCTCTGTCATTCCCAGGCGCTGGTGAAGAGAACTCCCAGCAGCGGGATGAGCTCTACCATGAAGGAATCGGCCTTCCAGAGCGAGCCCCGCGTGCCCGAGAGCGTCATCCGCCACGCGAGCACGTCCCCTGCCGAGAAGGCCAAGGTCACCATCAGCGAGGGCAAGGGCCCTGACGAGGAGAAGCCCAAGAAGAGCAGCCTGTGCAGAAACGTGGAGGGCTGTCGAGAGGAACTGCAGTCCCAGGTATAACTGCTAAACAGAGGTGGGTTGTAATGAGGATCTTGGGCAGGCTGGGTTGGTTATCAGCTGAGTTTGATTTTTAGGATGAGAGTGGTCATAAAGAGGTGTCAGGCTTTAAAAAGTAGCTGATGCGCAGCTCCCATCAGGACCATCTCGTTCCTCATTTTCCTGATCTGTTTCTTGTAGGCCAACTTCTCCTTTGCCCCCTTGGTGCTGGAGATGCTGAATTTCCTGATGGATGCCATCCAGGTGAACTTCCAGCAAGCTTCAGCCATGGGCAGCAGCAGCCGTGCCCAGCAGGCTCTCAACGAGCTCCACACTTTGGACAAATCAGTAGAAATGACGGATCAGTTGATGGTACAGAACAAAAGGAATTAACAGAGTGTGGATGGGGGGGGAGTGGCTTTTAAACATTCCAGTGACACCCTTTGGATGCTTTCCCTGGCTCAGGTCCCGACCCTCGGCTCTCAGGAAGGCGCCTTCGAGAACGTGCGCATGAACTACAGCGGGGACCAGGGCCAGACGATCCGGCAGCTGATCAGCGCGCACGTGCTGCGCCGCGTGGCCATGTGCGTGCTGTCCTCGCCCCACGGCCGCCGCCAGCACCTGGCTGTGAGCCACGAGAAGGGCAAGGTGAGCCCCCTGCTCAGAGCCTGGGCTCCTGAGGCACGGGGAGCAGCGCTGGAGCTGCTGGGCTCCTGAGGGAAATGGAGCAGTGCTGGAGCTGCTGGGCTCCTGAGGGAAATGGAGCAGTGCTGGAGCTGCTGGGCTCCTGAGGGAAATGGAGCAGTGCTGGAGCTGCTGGG